>JAZKJV010001913.1:600000-873763 GCA_037367405.1 Ottelia alismoides | reverse complement strand
TGCTCGTTGGAAAGCTTGCGACAAGACGCTTCTTTTGACTATAATATTGAATAGGTTTTAAAGCTTCAGAAAAATCCGAAAATTGCGGGGTGTTACAGTGGAGGCAACCGCGATTAGCTTACGGGGAACTATCCCCAGCGTGCTTTGTTCTCCTATTGCAAGGGGTGCCTCCTCTCCTCTAGCGTTCGGAAGGAAGGTTGAAGGAGATTTTTGCAGGAGTCAGCGAGGGTCTGATCTTACTCTCGGACGGCTTAATGCCGGGTTCGGATGAGGTGGCGGTGACGGTCGTTGTGTGGATTAGAGGCTGCCCACAAAATCAGCTTCATCTCGAGGTAGGGCTTGCGAGCTTTAGGTCTTTGTTGTGGCAGTTCATCCTACACCTCCGCTTGCGGCGGAGGTGCATCTGAGAGGCAATAGGGAGGCCAAAGGGTTGGGCGTCATCAATGTCGAGGATGACGACACGATCCTCGAATCATCTCCATCAATGCCGAGGTTTGCGGGGTTCGTGGCTTTTGAAATCAGGAACTTCAAGCGGCAAGGTTTTTAATTCGGGTCAGGGCACTCGTGATTTTGGAAGGGTCGTTGGTGATTCGAGAGATCCTCATCAAAATATCGACCCGGTTAGTTGCGGGACTCGTGGTGGTGCTTGTCTAGAGAGGATCCTTTGTTGTAGGGTCTGCTGCAGTAGGCTCTGCAGTAGCGGTATGGGCCGCTCGATCTTGATCGAGTAGTTCCCATAAATTCGCATTTTTTGGGCCTCTACTATGCAAATTCTTGGGAACCACTCGATCAAGAAGAAGCGGCCCATGCCCCCACTGCAGAGGTTGCTACAGTAGACTCTACATCAAAGGATCGGGTTCGGTGTTTGTCCCCATCCACAGGTCTCCTTTCTGTAGAAGCCATCCAACGAGGATCTTTTCTTGGATCCATTGGAGCGTGGCCCCCTTCCGTAGGAGTCATATCTCTTGCGTTCACAGCTTGGACCCCGTCCGCAGGAGCCTCTCTTGAGTGTGCTTCCGTCTGACCAATCTTCGAACCTGGTTGACCTTTCTTCTCCAGTCAGGCCTTGTGCTCCCTCCGATGGCGATCTCCCGCTCGTGCATCTAAGCTTGGAGAGGACTTTCTCTAACCGCGATTCGCTTCATGGGACTAGGTTCGGGATGGATGTTCATACCATGCCTCCTCCAGGTTTTAGGACTTAAGTTACTTGTAATGAAGTGGGTGTGTTGTCAGTGGACCTGCGGTGTTTCATTGTCCTGGAGGCGATTGTGGTGGGGAGCATTACTGTCGCTGGAATGGTGCCACGGTATGGGGAAATGGAGGCTGTTTTTAGGGGGTGGTACATCAGATTCAGAGATTGCCTTTAGCAGTTCTATGGAGGGGCTTTATGTGGGAATTTGTGGGCTGTTGTAGGAAACATTACATATCACGAAAGGAGAGGTCCAGAAGAAGCGAGGAAGGTGTCGTCGTTGTTGCGTTGGTCTCAGCAAAGGGATACGAGAAATTGCTTGTGGCTAAGGTGGCAGGGGTGATCTCCATCAATGGGAGACCCGCAGTTTGTGAATGAAGATGACCACCAGGAATGTGTGGGGGTTAGGGAACCCTGAAAAGAGAAGTTCTATGGGAACTCTCCCGAACTAATGGATGGTAGACGTCGTTTGTATACAAGAGGCCAAGCTCAGCGAGTGTCCTTAATTGCTATGGAAGTCTCTTGGTTTGAGGCACTTGAACAACTTCTCAGTGCTCAATGTTGTGGGTAGTGTTGGTGGAGTTGTTGTGGCTTGGGATAGGGACCTATTCGACTCTCTATTGGAGAGAAGGAGCAGGTCTGTGCTGATAGTTGAGCTTCTCATAAAACGTATTGGTTCTAAGTGGTGATCTCTTGTGTCTACGGACAAAACGATCAATCGCTTCGGGGAAATCTCTGGGATGAGCCGCATGATGTGAGAAAGGCGTTCCCTGATGTGGCTTGGGTCGTGGTCGGTGATTTCAACGCCACTTTATTTACAGATGACAAACCAGTGATGGTAGGGGCAGGGTCATGGCTCACAAGGGTTTGTGGAGTTTATTGGAGATTTGAAGTTCAAGGTTCTAGATGCAGCAAACAATAAATACACTTGGAGAAACTTCGGGTCCCGCTCAAGGTTAGATCGTTTCCTGGTTTCTCCCGAGGTGCTGCAACTGTTCTCCATGTGCGATGTTTTTCTCGTCTGAGATCTAGGTCAGACCATTCATCTCTTGTTTGGGATAGTGGTGCTGAGGAGGTCCCACACTCTTTTTTCAGATTTAAGAAGGCGTGGTTTCTTGAAGATAGCTTCCGAGAGTTGGTAACTGAGCATTGGCGGTCAGTTGAGGTTGAGGGTTGAGCTGCTTCTCGTTTAGCGCAAAAGTTTGTAAGATTGAGGTAAAGACTGAGCGTGTTCAAGCGGGAGGTAAGGGATACTAGGCTGGAGAGCATAATGATAACAGAGTAGGGGATTGCCTGGCTGGACAAGTTAGAGGACTCTAGAGATCTAACAGAGGAAGAGTTGAGAGAGAGAGAAGGGTTTACATGAGGACAACAATATTGGAGGATAAGAAGAAGGCGATTTAGTGGAAACAAAGATCAAGGCAGAGGTGGATCAAGGAAGGTGATGCGAATACAAAGTTTTTTCACACGGTGGCCTGTGGAAGGAGAAGAAGTAATCTAACCCGAGCGATGATAGTGGGCGGGTTGAAGAGTGGAGGGAGAGAAGGAGATTGGGAGAGTGTTAGTAGACTATTTTCGTGGGCACTCGAGAAGGGTGGAGTCAAGATCGTGGAGGTGGACAGGTGCTATGGCATCTCATCTCTTACCTAGGCAGAGTGAACGTTTGGTTAGACCTTTCACGAATGAGGAGATAAAGTGAGCTGCTTCCGCTCTGAATGGCAAGGATGCACCTGGACCGGATGGTTTTCCTATCTTTTTTACAATGAGTTTTGGGAGGTGGTGGGGGATGAAGTGTTAGCTATATGGAGGAATTTTAGCAGTGGGAATGCAGGTTTCAGCAGAAACAATAAATCTCTATTTTTATGCTTCAGAAGAAGGAAGCATCGAACATGTGGATGATTACCGTCCCATCGCCCTCTCCAATGCTATTTACCTGATTATTGCCAAGGTCCTTGCTGAATGGCTCGCAGAGGTTCTTGGTGATCTGATCTCTCCAGTACAATCTGATTTCATATCAGCGAGACAAATTGGAGACAACTTGATGCTGGCCTCTGAGATTATTGCTGACTGGCAACAATGTCAGTTTCGGGGGGTGATGTGGAAGGTAGACTTCTCCAAGGCCTACGATAATGCGGATTGGCGATCCTTGTGGTCGGTGCTGGCCAAAAGGGGGTTTCTAGATCTGTGGATCTCTTAGATGAAGCGATGCGTGCCCACTACCTCTTTTTCAATTTTAGTGAATGGTCGCCCCGAGGGGGGTCATTTTCAGCTGCAGTGTGTGGTTCGCCAAGGGTGCCCACAGGCGACACTATTCTTCGTGCTCGCGGGGTATGTTTTGCCTTGTATTGTCAATCAGGTTGTGGCTCATGGCCTCACGGTGGGCTACTCGTTGGGGGACATCTTCATTCCGATTCTACAATATGCAAATGGCACTATTTTTATAGAGTGTGAGGGGTATGTCTATTATATAGGATATATTTAGGGAGCTCTCTGGCCTTAAGCTTAACAAGGATAAGTCCAGCATGATCCATTTTGGTCTGCAGGAGGAGGAGGTGGAGGCTTGCTCTGAAGAGTTGGGGTGCCCTCGTAATCTGGGGGTGATTAGATACCCGGGACTGCTTTGGGGTGCGGTCACCTTCATCTATCTGATTGTCTCCCAGTGGTGGAGATGTTGGAAAGGAAGTTGGCAGGATGGAAGGGAGACCTGCTATCTCATGGTGGACGCTTGATTCAGGTGAGAGTGGTCCTGACGACAATCCCAATTTTCTTCATGTTGATGAGGCTTCTTCCCGCGGGGATTCATAATCTGCTTGAAAAGATCATGCAAAGGGTTTTTGGGGGGCAAGACTGGGGTGGATGGTCATGCTCTACATCTCGTGGATTGGGAGACGGTTACTTTGCCTAAGGAAGAGGGGGGCTCGGTGTCCCAAGTTGGACCTGATGAATCGCACGCTGTTGTTGAAGTGGACAACGAGAATTTGGGGCGATAAGGAGGACATTTGTAGTGGACTCTTATGAGGCATTGATGAATCTCCATTTCATCACCTTTATTCTATCATTTTGGCCTTAAAAATCCTAGGTAATGCATGTAAATAACATTAATTTGTACAAACATTCATCATTTATTGCATTATTCAATAATATTGTTTTTAATGTCAAAATTATAGAATAAAGATAAGAAAAGAAAAATAAAAAACATATCGAAGATATTTTATGACATCAAACCATGAGACCAAATCAAAAATTGAGTTGGCCGACAAGGAATAAAGTAGGGGGAGATAAGGGCCAAACATACAATAAAAACCCAATTCTTTTATTCATTCAATTAAGTATTTTTGACACCCATTTTATTCTTTACTAATTATTCATTAAATAAAGAAACTTTGAACATAAAAGTTGTAGATAATAATGTAAATAAAAATACAAAATTGATTTGTGCAAAAACAATACACAGTGTCCTTTTTATACACAAAATAAAAAGCTAAAATCTCAATTTCACAGACCCATATTTTCCAAATAAAAACTCAAAATAAATCCAAATCACCTCTAATTGTATATAACTTTTAATAAGTTGTTTATTGGGGGGTCGTTTCATAATTTTTGGAGTTGAGATGTGAAATTTAGGTCCTGGACCCTCATTGTATAGTATATACAGATAAAATATTCAATTTATTTATTCTTTATTATTTTTACAAATTTATATTTTAATAATTTTGAAATATTATTTATAACACAAGTACATATTAAAACCAAAATAAAATCACAAAGAAAATACAAAATAAAATAAATCTATATAAAATATAGACAAAATACCTATACTAATACATGTATATAAATAAAAGTGGAATTCATTCTTTCATTATTTATTCTTTTAGATTTTTATACTCTTGTAAAGATTATTTATATTCTATTAAAAATATAAAACTAAATAAAACCCAAGAAAATACATTAAAATAAAATAATGTATATAATACATAGATGAAATACCTATAAGTATATGTTAGAGTAATCAATACTCTGATGTGATATTCCATAGAGCCCTCGGGTCTCTTATATAGAGAGAAAACCCTTGGGTAAATTACAGAGACGTACAATATATAAATAGAAAATATGAAACAGTACATCCCAACATATATAAGCCTCTACACTCCCCCTCAAGATGGAGCATAGATATCTATCATGCTCAGCTTGGAAGAACATCTCTGGAAAGGTCCTCTGAGCAATGGCTTGGTGAATATGTCAGCAGTCTGGTCCTCTGAACTGACATGAGAAGTGGAAATGAAGCCCTTCTGAATCATGTCCCTAGTATAATGACAATCCACCTCGATGTGCTTTGTTCTCTCATGAAAAGCTGGATTGTTGGCAATAAACAATGCTGCCTGATTGTCACATTGAAGATTCATAGGCAAGGGGACATCTACATTCAAATCTTCTAGGATTGCTTTAACCCACATCATTTCTGTGCTTGCTTGTGCCATGACTCTGTACTCGGATTCAGCACTGGATCTCGCCACAACAGTCTGTTTCTTGCTTTTCCAAGAAACTAAAGAGCTTCCTATGAAGATAGCAAATCCAGAAGTAGACTTACGATCCCTTGGACATCCTGCATAATCTGCATCTGCACAAGATGAAATAGACAGATCTGTATCTTTCTTGAATAGCAACCCTGTTCCTGGAAAAGACTTCAGATATCTCAATATCATATACAAGGCATCCATATGAACTTGCCTCGGCTGCTCCATAAATTGACTCACCCGGTTTACTGCAAAGGCAATATCCGGTCGAGTTATAGTAATGTATAAGAGCTTACCCACCATCTCTCTGTACCTTCTTTTGTCCACCTCCTCGGTATCATCATCGTACAGCTTCATGCTTGGGTCCATAGGCGTACTTGAAGGTCTGCATCCAGTCATTCCTGTTTCAACTAGCAAGTCTGTGACATATTTTCTTTGAGTCATCACCATTCCTTGTGCATTTCTTGCAAACTCTATCCCCAGAAAATATTGTATCGTGCCCAGATCCTTCGTAATGAACTGGCTTCCCAACAGGGACTTGGTTATCTCAATCCCCTGAGCATCATCTCCTGTAACCAAGATGTCATCAATATATATCATAACAACAACTGTACCTCTAGGGGTCTTCTGGACGAACAGTGAATGGTCCGCATTTGATCTCCTGAACCCCTGTCGTTCAATTAGCTGGGAAAGCTTCTGGAACCATGCTCGGGGACTCTGTTTGAGGCCATAGATAGCCTTATGAAGTCTGCACACCATCTGAGTCTCCCCCTCAGCAGCAAACCCTGGTGGCTGCTGCATGTAGACTTCCTCCTGTAGGTCACCATACAAGAAAGCATTCTTGACATCAAGCTGGAAAATGGTCCAGTTATGTACCACAGCAACAGATAGGAGGATGCGAAGAGTGGAGTGTCTCTCCACTGGTGAAAAAGTATCCAAATAATCTACCCCATACGTCTGGGTAAATCCTCGTGCTACAAGTCTAGCCTTGTATCTGTCTAGACGTCCATCCGCATGATATTTCACCGTAAACACCCACTCGCAACTCACCACGAAGGCACCTGGAGGAATGGGGACAAGAGACCAAGTCCCTCTAGATTGCAAGGCACGCATCTCCTCTTCCATGGCTAGACGCCAGCAATCAATCTTCATAGCATCCTGATATGTCCGTGGAATCTCAACTGACGAGACAACAGCTGCAAACTTCTGGAAATCCCCACTGAGATGATTAAATGAGACTTTAGAGGCAAGAGGATATGAAGCACACTGTCTTCACTGCTTCCTGTGAGCAATGGGCCGATCCAAATCATCCATGACTGTGTTGACCGGTTGATCCTCCTCCTGTAGTAAAAGCTCCTGCACAGGTGCATTGTCTAACCCACCGTTAGTGTTAACATCAGAACATACCTGAGGCGTGTTGGATGGTTGACATGTAGCTTGAGCAGGGCCTGGCCGCCTTGTATAGAACTTAGTAAAAGGTACAACTGGAGGTGGTGGCGGGGGGGGGGGGGTGGTGGTGGTGGTGGTGGTGGTGGATGTGTTGGTGGAGTAGAGGATTGACCCAGGCTTGGAGGTGGAGGCACATAGACATTGGAATCTGTGGATGTGGAGGAGACCAATCTGTCACCTGCAGGGGAGAAGTACATGACAGGTTCGAAAAATGTAACATCTGCACTCACATAGTACTTGTCATGAACAGGGTCATAGCAACGGTATCCTTTCTGTGTCCTGGAGTAGCCCACAAAAACACACTTGATAGCCCTAGGAGATAGCTTATCAAGCCCTGGAGATAAGCGGTGGACAAACGCAACAGTGCCAAAGACCCGAGGTGTAAGTGTAAACAAATCTTTGTCGGGAAAAAGAACAGAGATTGGAGACTTTTCCCCAAGAACAGTTGTAGGCATTCGGTTGACCAGATAACATGCTGTAAGTATAACATCCCCCCAAAAGGATAATGGAGCACAACTCTGAATAAGTAATGTGCGAGCAATATCAAGGAAATGTCGATGCTTCCGTTCTGCAACCCCATTTTGTTGAGATGTGTAAGCACATGTGGTTTGGTGGATAATGCCTTTAGAAGAAAGGAAGCGAGCAAGTGAACGAGTGCAGAACTCCAATGCATTGTCAGTACGCACATACTTAACAGTAGATGAAAAAACATTTTGGACTTCATTGATAAGATTTTGAATAACACTTCCTGCTTCAGATTTATTTTTAAGAAGGAAAGTCCAGGACACTCTAGAAAAATCATCAACCACAACTAAATAGAACATGTGCCCCTGATGATCTGGGACACGACTTGGACCCCAAATATCTATGTGAAATAACTCAAATGGGGAGCGACTGCTCCGACTCTGACGACTGGGGAAGCTAGAGTGATGGTGCTTCCCTAACTGACATGCTTCACAACGAAAAGAAGAACTCAGAGAGATCTGAGGCAGGAGGTGACGCATTTTCTGTAGCGGCAGGTGAACAAACCGAAGATGCCAGGTATACGGAGATACGGAGCCCTGGGAATGCAGTGAGACGCCAACGTAAGAGTTTCGGACGAGATGATAGAGGCCATTGTGCTCAGAGCCACAGCCAATCACCCTGCCCATTAGTATGTCCTGAAAAATAACAGACGATGGGTCAAAAATAGCACGACAGTGCAAATCACGTGTAATATGACTAATGGATAAGAGGTTCATAGAGAATTCTGGAGCATGTAGAACATTCTGTAAGTGCATAAAGGGTAGCAAAACCGTCTCCCCCTGACCGATGATAGGGGAATGAGTGCCATCAGCAATGAGTACAGAGCGACCAGGCTGAACAGCTCTGTAGGACTGCAGAATATCTTTCTCACGGCAGAGATGATGGATAGCTCCAGAGTCGACAATCCATCCTGTGAGATCATGACTATGAAATGAGACTGAAGGACTACCTGAGGCACTGGTTGAAGCAGATGTACTAGCTGACGCCGAGGCCGCAACATCAGGAGCTTCAGCACCCTCTGACGGTGACTGTGGCATGATATCACGAAGCCGTGCCACTAGCTCCTCGAACCTATGATCTGGAGTAGATGCTGGTGGACCCTGAACATGATCAACGACACGTGCAGAAGGAGGGAAGCCATGCTTGGAATAGCATGTATCCTCCGAATGACCAGTACGACGACAGAATGAGCACGTAGAGCGTATGCGACCTCCACGACCACGTCCACCACTTCCTCTGCCACGAAATGAGGAGGAACTACCTCGTCCTCTGGAGACAGCCATTGCCGAGGGAGGTGCAGTCGCTGTATTCGATGGAACGGGTACACGACTGAGCCTCCTGTATACTTCTTCCATCGGTGGGATGGTGGCATCTGCAAGGATCTGAGAGCGTGCTGCCTCGTACTCAGGGTCAAGGGCTGCAAGTAATACGCCAACCATAGTGGCGTTGCGGAACGTCTTCTGCTGTTCCGGCGTTGCTGTGAGCGGAATGGTGCTATAGAGCTTCTCGAACATTCACGAAGAGACGTGTACAGGGAATAAAGAGGCCTCCCATTTTGCTTCGTGGTAAAGATATCATGCTGCAACTGTAGCATCTTCGTCTCGTTGCGTACCTGAGAGTACGTCGTGGCTAAAATATCCCACATCCCCTTAGCGGTGGGCTGATGGAGGACATCATTCGCTATCTCCGTCGTGAGCGTTCCTGAGAGCCAAACTTTGGCATACGCATCATCAGCCTCCCATGAGGCATATATTCCTGTCTTCTCCGACGGTTCATCCTCGGTAAGAATATGCTTCTTACCACACGACTTCATGAGACTAAGGAACTGCATTGCCCACAGTTCGTAGTTCGTCCCGTCCATTTTGACGATAGGTGCCGAACCTTTGAAGGCACCGATGGCGGGCATATCGACCTTTTGATCTGACATACTGCCGGAGAAGAACGACTAGGAATGATAGACCAAGTAACTGGTGTCTACCACGACATGTGAGGATTCAAGTGCACATGTAGACGTTATGCACTTGAATCCATCATCTATTCGGAACCGACCGAAGGTGCGCCGCCCCGGGAACGAATAAAAACTCTGGAAGCCTTGGCGGAAGAGAGCGGCGGCAACTAGGGTTACACGGCGGCTGGGCTGGGCACCGCTGACGGCTGGGAGGTGCCTGACGGAGAGCTGGTGGCGCCGGAGGAGGGCTGGCGGCGCCGCGGGAGTGCTGGGAGTCGGGCTGGGGGCCTGGGGGCCTGGCGGCGGAAGGCTGGGGGACTGGGGGCCTAACTGCGGTGGAGGGAGGGGTCCGATGAAGGGCTGGGAGCCCTGCGGCGGAGGGCTGGGGGCCTGGAGGACCGGCGGCGAAGGCGACTGGAGAGGGGGGGCGGGTGGAGAGAAAACCCTAGGGTTAGGGTTTTGGCTCTGATACCATGTTAGAGTAATCGATACTCTGATGTGATATTCCATAGAGCCCTCGGGTCTCTTATATAGAGAGAAAACCCTTGGGTAAATTACAGAGACGTACAATATATAAATAGAAAATATGAAACAGTACATCCCAACATATATAAGCCTCTACAGTATACATATATAATATATACCCCTATTTATTCTGGTATATAAATAACACCACAAAATATAATAAACATGTATTTGTGTACATAAAATAAGTTATAAATATAAAAATAATAGAATAAAATAATAAAATAAATTATTCAAAATAAAAATAAAATAGATAAAATATAGATAAATATACCTATAAATAGACCCTTAAAAATTAACTACTAATAAATAACATCAAAAATAAATAAAAATCATAATAAAATACTAAATAAAATAATAAACATTTTTTTATTTTACAATCAAAAATTTTAAAAAAAAATCAAATACTATTTTTAATTATTTGTTTTTCGAATTAGTGGGGTAGTTTGTCTTCTAGCGACCGATGTGGGTAATCAGGGCCAAGGGATTGTTGACCCCCGGTCAACTCCTCTTGTGCCTCTGAGCGCGTCAGAGCCATCATTTCCCCTATTTTCCTCCCATTTTCTCACTTGATCCATCGATCAAATGTCATCGATCCCTTCATACGATCTTTCCTTGATGTTCCATCATCTGCCGTGGCCTCAAATCCATTGTACATAGTTTGTATCTCCGCCAATACGTCGGTCAATAAGGGTGCATCACATGTAGTTAAATAAAAACCTCCTCCTCCATCTTCAAAATTAGTCATCTCCAAACCCTAAAGCCTCTACATCTCGATCTAGTGAGCATCCCTATGACAGAGGGAGAACCCTTGACGTGTTGGCGTGCTCACGGAGGAGGATGTGCACCCAAGGCGGTTGTAAGGCCACCTCTGCTCCCTGGTCTCCAACCAGGTAAGAGATGCACCATTTTGATTTCCTTAGGTTAGAATTAGTCCTAGGTTTCATTTTATGCCTTTTGTTTCCTGTATTAGTCAGTAATTTAGGTTAGGTTAATTGAGAACCCTCGCCGGAGCTATCGATCTCCGACGTCGCGTTTCACGTGTTCTCAACTGTGTTTGGCCCCGCCACCATGCCCATCTCTCTTCTCTCTCGTTGTTGCATCAACCACCTACCTTTCGTTCCTCCATATCAACACATATCTGTATCTGGGTAACCCAAATCCAACGCCTCGTCGGGCTACCTCCATTCGACCTGTTTCCCCTTCATTCCACCACCAGGAGCTCCCCTGAGCTCCTTATTTTCACGCTAACACTCTCCCTGCAGGAAACGTCGTAGAATAACCTCGTTGTAGGGCATTCAAAGTCAGAACAGGACCCTCCGGGTACAAGGCCCCTTCCGAGCATCTAATGATCATTCCAGGCATTTTGTGGAGCCTAGATGATTTGGGAGGTTTGCAGGAACACATAGACACCGTCGGAGCTCCAGGAGGAGGTTGGAGCAACCCACAAATCTTGATCGAAACTCACCCAGGGCGAGTTGCTTCGATGTTCTTCCACCTACCTCGAACACCGTCGGATCAAGAACGCCTCTCCAGATAACATCAGAGCCGTTCGATCACGCCAGGCTTCAATCATCGATCTCCTCTGTGCGATCTAATCTCACACGTGCATCCACGAAATGTCATCATGCAACGTGGAGCAGCCACATGTCAAGTGAAATACCCTCAACCGTCTGATCGCGTGCTTCAGTGGGGTAATTTGCAGATCATACCCCACCTCTTTTTGTATTTACTATTTAATCTTTTAAATAAATTATGCCATTTAAAATAAATTGGATATTTTGTAGAATGACCTCTGTACTTATTTTATTTGCATTTGGGTCCAATCCAACTCAGCTCATGTATAGTCCCACGTGAGCAAGGTAAATTGCATGTGAACCCCTAACACTTTTTGTATTTATTTTTAGTCCAATAAAGTTTGGATTACGCTGTATAATCTTGGCATATTTGTAGATGAACCCCTGATATATATTTTAATTATAAATATGCCCCTACCGACTTATGTATTTTGGTGCATGGATTTCATTTATTAAAAATAACACCCTAGCTCCTAAAATCGTGCTAAAATAGGATTAGATGCCTGGTAGCTTGTACTTTCACACCATAAATTTATTTTGCATTTTTTAGCATTTTAACCATTTATTTAAAATCATAAGGTGCCCATTTTTGTATTGTCTAACTTATAAAATACCAAAAAAGTATAAAAACATCTTTAAAAATTCCAAAAGAATTATATACTATCTATTTTATTATATTTTAACTCCAGATCAAAAATCATTATGGAAAAAGAAAAAGCTTAAAAATAAAAAACCCCTAAATCCTTCATAAAAATCTAAAAATTCATTAAAAATCCAAAAATATGTTTTTTCTATTTTATAATTTTCTTATATATAAAGATTTATATATTAAAATTGATTTAAGTAATTTTGGGTATTATTTACTATTTTTAAAATTCAAATCAATTTTGGGTATTTATTAAATCCCTGATTTGGGATATTTTTTAATTTAAAAATCCATAAAATTTAGTAAAAATTCCAGAAAAATCAGAAAATCATTAGAAATATATATAGTCCAAAACATTTTATTTTATATATTACTCTTTTTATGTGTACTTATAATTATGTTTGCTTAAATTGTGTATATTGCCTTATATATAGCTATATTTGATATTTATTAAAAGAAAAGGAAATATAAAAATATAAAAAGAAAATATAGAATTCGATAATTAAAATATAAAAAAATATAAAACAAAAAATAAAATAAAAAATTTAAAATCACAAACCCACAAAAATAATAAAAATGGACAAGCGGATGAAAGAAAAATTTTTTATGTGCATTATTTTGCTCCCATCTACCATTTGCTCCATGAGTTCGACCTCTACACATGCTTACACTATACAAACATGTTGTAAAGATATAATAAATTTTAACTCCACATTTTTTATATTTATTGCTTGATTCGTATTGTGGATTAATTGTTGATTGACTTGGGGTTTCGTGAGAGGTCACTTTAGCGACATTGTGGTCTCGCCTTATGTAGACTACTCTAAACTATCGCAAAACCCCTATCATTAAATGGCACCATTACCGGGGAGCAACGCCACATAGATTGTGATTCTTTATTTGTATTGTCTCTCTTGTTCATTTATTTATTTTTGTATTTATTTATTCTTGTCATTTATCTATTTTTCATTATTACTTGATATTGATTGCGATTGTTCTGACTACTTTTTTGTTTTACTTTATTACGAGGGACTACCATGCAAGGGAGGACCTCCTTGGAGGACCAATGCACCCAAGCAAGGTGGAACCGGTCTTCAGAGATAGCTGGAAGGAGAGAGAGCAGCAAGGGCAGACAGATGAAATTTTTGAAGATAGTCTCTTTCTATATTTTATTTATTTTCTTCTGCATTATTATGTATATTAATGTGAGAGAGTGATAATTAATGTAATAATTTGGATCTCACAGACACAGCTACTTCGCGAGGTCTAGTGCCCAAGGGATTGTTCCCTTGGGGGCTTCGCTGACTTTTTCGTGTGCTTTTATCACTTTCTTTTCTTCGTTTTTCCATTTTATTTTATTTATTTTGTGTGATTAAGTCTTAGCATCTGGATTTGCTTGACGATAGATTAAGGACAAACACTTAATTACAATTGCATGTACCTATAGCCTCGTTTGGACATAGTCAAATTTTGAATTGATCTCTATTTGCATTTGAGATTGAGCGTCGAGAGAAGTGCTATACAACGCTTGTAGGATCCGCTGTAGCGGACACCGATGCACTTCAGAGGCCTGACTTTTGGATCTCACTTCTAGATGTTTAGCATATTGTTCTTTACGCTAATAGTAATTTCTGTACCTAGGGCGCTTTCAACGGATTGCATGACATGTAGTATAGTTTTCAATTCCATTATGCATCCTGCATCGAGAGAGCTGGGAAGCACTGTAAGTCTTTTGACTTTGGATGCACCATCAATTTCTGACTTGTACGACTTTTTCGACCTTCTCCCTCTGATTTTGCTCACTTAGGATGCTAAATGGAATTGAAAACATCGTTAGGCACGTGCATCGAAAAATAACAAAAAAATGATAACCTAAATAAAATTAGGATTGTTAACTCTATTGACCTTAAAAATAAAATGTAATGGATTCATTTCTTTGGGGAGAGCAACCCCCACCTTGTCTAAGCATTTTATTCCTATGTACACGCTAAGGATTAGTGCCAAAATCCCATGCCTATCTTCTGTTTGTACAACTTTGTTGAAATCACCTAACTCTAAAATGGAAAAGATAAAAGACCACCATCTCGGTCTTCATTATGTTGAGTAGGTGAATTGGGGGTTTGTTTTGTATATTGATTGTGTTTTTGAGTCATCTACATTCTCATCCCTCTTCGAGTTTTCAATCCCATCAGTGATCAGTGTGAGTCATTTTTTTCATTGAGTCCCTCCACCTCTCTTGTAGATATATTTCCTCATTTGCATATGAGTCGTGATATTGGGTTTTGATCTTCACCAACTTCGCCAGATTTTGTGGCTTTTCTCCTTGCACATATCACCCAATATCTGGTCCGATTCAAGGAGACCCTCTCCCTGAATCACAATTTTGTCTATGTCGACTATGATCTCGCCCACCCTCTTCGTTCCCTCCGTATCATCCCTTCTTCTACTCGGGATTACGACACTCGTAAATAAGGTCCGCATCAAGGTTTATGGTTTACATGTACTATTTGAGTAAACGAGACACATTTTGAGGACTCTGAGATTGGTGTGCTACTTTGGGTGAATCTGACTTCGATATGTGCATAGAGTTTATTGAGGATTGTGATGTTTGTATAGTCATAGGTGTGATTCGTTATTGAGGATTTTTGATCTCGCACACCGGCTTGAGGATGTGATGTATTTTGATGACTTGATGATGATTTCATGAGATATGATTAGACGATCTATTCCGCGGTTCCTTCTGTCTTGATTCAGAGGTTTGATTGACTATCTTGATATGTACTTCAGATTGACGGTGCCTAGGAACCCACATGATTTCAATCCTCTCCTTGACTGATCCATCCTCCATCTCCTAACTCTTCCATCCACATTTAGCATGTAGAGGATTCCTACTGACATCTTGAGCCATCTCGGTTACTTTGATTGACTTGAGTGATTCCATTATGATGTCCTGATGATCTTTTGTCCCTCTTATAGCCTTATACCCTCATGCTGATGATTGATCGATTAATTTTGAGGACCTGAGACTTGATGCCAGCATTCACATGATTTGATTGACTTAGTTTGCATTACTCTCTAAGGACTATCTGCGGGAGAATGCAACATTTTCTTTACAATCAGTTTTACTCCTGGCTTGTGTCAATCTGTTGGAGCATGAAACCGAGTCGTCGGATATGTTATTGGTCTCACTTCCTGATTGTGTGTCCGATCCGTCGAAACACGAGACCTATTCCTCTGGACTCCTTTGAGTCTACTCTCCTTGACGGCCCTCCTAAGGACTAACCATCTTCCTCTGATTATTCCATGCTCAGGTGGAAGTATGCTCCCCGAGGATTATGTGTGGGACGCTGCCACATTTTCTCTATCTGTCGGTCTTTTCTGCTGGTAGTCGATCTGTCGCCTACCAAGACTATTTTTTCTGATCCGTCTGATGGATATTACTCCTTTGAGCCATCTCACCTTGACGACCCTCGTAAGGGTGAGCTTTGTCTGATTATTTATTGATTAGTATGTATAGCTTTTCGAGGGTTATCTGCGGGAGGATACATCATTTTGTAAGTACTCGGTTTCACTTTGGGTGTCTCCTCTTTGGTGGAGTACAAAGCCGTGTCTTCTGATTTGTGTACTCGATCTCCTCTCTGATTGTGTCTCCAATCTATTGGAGCACAGAGCTGAGTCTTCTGATTATTTTGAAATCTTTGACTCGTCTGAGTCCGCTCACCTTGATGACCCTCACAGGGTTGAGCCATGTCTTGTGGTGTTCGGTGTGTTCTTGCGGTGTTCTGATCTTATGACCACCAGATACCTCGCTACATAGAGAGTCTCCTGTTCTTCACTTGTTATGCCTTTTTGAGACCATGATTGGCCTAGAGGATTCTTCACTTCTCGTTCTTCCTCCATGTCTTACGGTATCGGCTCCGCTATCTCATTCCTTTCTTATGAGCCGATGATCTACTTCTTGCTACCGGTTCCTAGTTTAGTTTTCGACCTGTTTCCCTGATAGATGACACCACTTGATTGTATATTTGGGTGTCTTTTCACTTTCTAACTACATCACCGTTCTCACAGGCAGACGACCACAAGAGTACGGTATTCGCGTACCAGATACCGCACTGTATTTCACCAGTCTGTACTTGTTGTATATATGTGTTTTGTCTTACATTCCTTCTTTCTCTCGTATGTCATGTGTACCCAAGATTATTCGTCATATCTGTGTGTCTATACTTAGTACATACCTTGTCCTAAGTATGGGGGGTACATCCCGTGTATTCTTTCTTCATTCCATTTCATCACTCTTGTCGTTGCCTATATTTAGGGCTCTTTTACCCTACGTATAGGGGGAGTGATGCGTATATTCTATTCGATCTTTTCCTCTATCATCATTGGTCTTTTCTTCTTTTCATTTTCATTTTTTCTTTTTTTACTAAAGAGGTGTCTCCCCTTTTTGTCAGTTTTCTACACTTAGGACGTACTTTGTCCTAAGTATAAAAGTGTGTACCATGAGTTATTTCATTCTTTGATCCCTTCCACTGTCTCCTCTCTTATCGATTTTCTCTACTGTACTTAGGATATCTAACCCTAAGTATAAAGGAAGACAAACTGAGCTGTGATTTATTTATTCCAACCCTTGACCCTCCCTGCCTTATGTACAGTCTGCTAGACTTAGGATTAGTTGATCCTAAGTATAGGGGGACGGTCAACTTCTGATTCATTTATTTCTTCATTCTTTAATTTTTTATTTGAGTCATTGTAGTATAGGCTTTTCTATACTCAGTACGAGTTATGTCTTCTCTTTTTCTTTTCGATCTATGAGGACATAGCTTAAGCTAAGTATGGAGGGTCGTTTATACTCTGTATATACTTTAGCCATAACTCGTACTTTCGTATAATAAATATGGATAAAATACTATATATACATATATAATTTATTAAATAAATTAAAAAAATGCATTTTTATTCCTCAAATTCTTTTTGCACATATTGATTAATAAATCAGGTTAAAAATACTTTTGCAGAATGATTTGAAAAATGGTTTGACCCGTTTGGAAAATTTTTTGTGAAATGTTTTCAACCTTTGTAAAAATATTTTGATTTGTAAACATTCTTTTCTTTGTGTGAATAAAAGTTTTGAAAGCCCATTTACAAATGATTTTGAAAATGGTTGCAAAATATTTTGAAAAATCTATATATACTATTTGAAAAATCTTTGCAAAATAGCTTTCAAATTTTTGTAAATATTTGCAAAAAAATTTTGTACTATAGTTTTCAAAATTATTTTCAAATAAATTTGAGGAATATATGCATCACTAAATAAAAATAAAAATATTTATATATAAGCAAAATAAAATTATTTACCAATTGTACATATATACCTACAAAAATAAACAACATTTTAACCTGTAAATTCTTTAACATTATTAATTCTTGTAAATAAATAAAAAGAGGCACGCCCGTGTAAATAGTTGTATATAATTTATATTATTATGCTAAAATTCTTTTTATTTGCAAAAATTCTTTGAAAATTGCATCATTTTTCTGCATAGCATTTTCATAGCATTCAAATTCTTTCGGATTGAGCTTGATGATTGAACTAATCCGAATAAAGTCAAAGATTGGAGCTTGGTTGGACCTTACTGTACCTAACTTCACTGGAACCATCTGGGAACGAGGTTTAAGTTACTTCAAGTCCATTGGGACTTAATTCTTTGAGACTCAGGGATGGGTTCAAGACACCTCAACTGACTAACTAGAACTTTTCGAGACACGCATGACACTTGTCAACTGTGACCTAACTTGGACAATTGCACCTTTCACTTGGCTCAACTCAGTTGGAGTGGTGAGGGGATTGGATTTTTCGATTTGAGATGCACACGAGTGGAAACATTCATCCTCGTCTGGGGAGGGAAGTGCACCCCAACCCGATCCAGTAGCCATGAAGTCTAAAGACAGCAGAGTGTAGGTTACAATAATGCTTCAAAAGAGGGATAGTCTTCTGGCTCAAGAGGAAAAAATCCTTATATAAATGCTGTTGTATATAGTATATAAAAAATTTCCAAAAAAGTGGACCGGCCTGATTGAAATTAAAATGCCCGCCGGAGTGTACATATTTGTATAGTCAATAAGCAAGCTTGAGCTTCAAAGTTATACCATGTGAGCCTGTAGTTGGATGACTTGACTACACAGGTCATGCATCCCAGGATAAGTAGCTACACTGGCTACCGTCCGTTCTTCTCTCCACCCCTCCCCCTGAGTCGGATGCCACTTGAACTTATAAGGGAATACCTTGCTCCTAGAGGAAAGAGTTATTGGATTGAGGAATCATTGGACTGTCATTCTGTAGAAGTCAGTTCTTTTGTCATTTCAGTTGGAGAGAGCTACTATCACTAACACCGTAAAAGTCAGCTTCATAGTCATAAGGGTCTGCGTATGATGTAGGCTAGATCTGACCTGACTATTGAGGTCTTTTGAATCGAGTTCTGTGACTCTCAAAGGACGTTGTGTTTAAATTTGGTTCTCGACTAGGTTCCACACACATTCTCACACTAATGTCTGACCTTAGCTCGAAACTTTGATTTTGTGAAGACAAGTTTAATAATTAAAATCAATTCTATTTGTTCTTTCTTTTTCTCTTCTTCTTTATTCTTTTTGTGTACTTATTGCATAAGTGTTTGCTAGGGACTAGCAAAGGCAAGTATAGGGGGACGATGAATCTCCATTTCATCACCTTTATTCTAACATTTTGGCCTTAAAAAGCCTAGCTAATGAATGTAAATAACATTAATTTGTACAGAATAGCATTCATCATTTATTGCATTTATTAAATAATATTGTTTTTAATGATAAAATTATAAAATAAAGAGAAGAAAAGAAAAGGAATAAAATAGCGAAGATATTTTATGACCCTAAATCTTGAGACCAAATCAAGAATTGAGTTCAATTTCTGAGACTAAGTCTAACTAGGCTAGTTCAGGCTGGAAAAAAGTCAGAAGAATGAGGTTTATTCGAATATGAAATCCAATCCTGGAAATACAGCATCTCGCTTTTTTTTACTACCCCAGGCTTCGAGACATTTCGAAATCGAGAAATCTCGACCGGAGCAGGTGCTATCAGAGAGCAGTTAGCCGATTTGGATTTGCGAATTATTATAGATAATTCATTAGTAGAGTGGAAGGAATTAGGGACAAACATAAAATATAGAGAGATAAGGGCCAAAAATACAATAAAAACCCAATTCTTTTATTCATTCAATTAAGATTTTTGACACCCATTTTATTCTTTATTATTTATTCATCAAATAAAGTAACTTTGAACATAAAAGATGTAGATAATAATGTAAATAAAAATATAAAATTGAGTTTGTGCAAAAATAATACACAATGTACTTTTTATACCCAAAATAAAAAGCCAAAATCTCAACTTCACAGACCCATATCTCCCAAATAAAAACTCAAAATATATCAAAATCACTCTAATTATATATAACTTTAATAAGCTATTTAATGGGAGTTCATAAGTTTTGGAGTTAAGATGTGAAAGTTAGGTTTTGGACCCTCATCGTATAGTATATCTGAATAAAATATTAAATTTATTCATTCTCTATTATTTTTAAAATTTTATATTATCATGATTTTGTAAATATTATTTATAACATATTTACATACTAAAACCAAAATAAAATCACAAAAAAACACAAAATAAAATAAGTCTGTATAAAATATAGGCAAAATACCTATAATAATACATGCATATAAATAAAAGTGGAATTCATTCTTTCATTATTTATTCTTTTAGATTTTTATACTCTTGTAAACATTATTTATATTCTATTAAAAATATAAAGCTAAAATAAAACCCAAGAAAATACATTAAAATAAAATAATGTATAGAATACATAGATGAAATACCTATAAGTATACATATATAATATATATACCCCTATTTATTTTAGTACACAAATAACACCACAAAAATACAATAAAAATGTATTTGTGCACATAAAAATAAGCTATAAATATATAAAATAAGGGAATAAAATAATAAAATAAAAATAAAAATAGCTAATATATATAAATATACCGATAAATAGTCCCCTAAAAATTAACTACTAATAAATAACACTAAAAAATAAATAAAAATCATAATAAAATACTAAATAAAATAATAACAATTTTTATTTTATAATAAAAAATTAACAAAGTAAAATACTTTTTTATTTATTTTCGAATTAATGGGGCAGTTTTGTCTTCTAGCGGTCGACGTGGGCCAATTAGAGCCTAGGGATTGTTGACCCTTGGTCAACTCCCCCTGCGCCTCTGACCCACGTCAGAGCTGTCGTTTCCCCTCTTTTCCTTCCATTTTCCTGCTTGATCCATCGATCAAATGCCATCGATCCCTTCATACGATCTGTCCCTTGATGTTCCATGATCCACATCGTGTCCTCAAATCCATTGTAAATAGCTTGTATCTCCGCCAATACATCGGTCGATAAGGGTGCATCACATGTAGTTAAATAAAAACCTCCTCCATTTTAAAAATTGGTCATCTCCAAACCCTAAAGCCTCTACATCTCGGTCTAGTGAGCATCCATGTGACAGAGGGAGAACCCCTGAGGTGTTGGCGTGCTCGCGGAGGACGAGGTGCACCCAAGGTGGTCTTCACCGACCACCTCTACTCCCTCATCTCCGACCAGGTAAGAGCTGCACCATTTTGCTTTCCTTAGGTTAGAATTAGTCCCGGGTTTCATTTTATGCCTTTTGTTTCTCGTATTAGTTAGTAATTTAGGTTAGGTTAATTGAGTACCATCGCCGGAGCTCTCGAGCTCCGGCGTCGTGTTTCACCTGTTCTCAACTATGCTCTGCCCCGCCACCTCGCCCATCTCTCTCGCTGTTGCACCACCCACCTTCTTTTCCTCCAGATCAAGCCAGATATGGATCTGGGTAACCCAAATCCAACGCCTCATCGTGCTACTTCCATTCGACCCATTTCCCCTTCATTCCATCCCCAGGAGCTCCCCTGAACTCCTTATTTTCGTGCTAACACTCTCCCTATAGGAAATATCAAAGAATAACCTATTTGCAGGGCTTTCGAAGTCAGAACAGGACCCTCCAGGTCCAAGGCCCCTTCCAAGCATCGACGATCATTCCGTGCATTTTATGAAGCCTAGAAGATTTGGGAGATTTGCAGGAACATAGAGACGCCGTCAGAGCTCCAGTAGGAGGTCGAAGCAGCCCGTAGCTCGATCGCAACTCGCCTAGGGCGAGTTGCTTTGATGTTCTTCCACCTGCCTCAGACACCGTCGGATCAAAATCACCTCTCCAGATTACATCCAAGTCGTTGGATCACGCCAAGCTTTTGTCGTTGATCGCCTTCGTGCGATCTAATCTCCGTCGTGCATCCACGAAATCATTGCGCAACATGGAGCGGCCACATGTCAAGTGAAATACCCTCAACCGTCCGATTACGCGCTTCAATGGGGTAAGTTGCAGATCATGACATGCCGCTTTTTGTATTTACTATTTAATCTTGTAAATAAATTATGTTGTTTAAAATAAACTAGAGATTTTGTAGAATGACCCATGTACTTATTTTATTTGCGTTTGGGTCCAGTCCAGCTCAGCTCACATGTAGTCCCACACGAGATGGGCAAATTGCATGTGAATCCCTAGCACTTTTTGCATTTACTTTTAGTTCAATAAAATCCAGATTATGTTATATAATCTGGGCATATTTGCAGATGAACCCCTAATATTTATTTTAATTGCAAATATGCCCCTACCAGCTTATGTATTTTTAGTACTTGGATTTCATTTATTAAAAATAGCACCTTAGCTCCTAAAATCATGTAAAAATAGGAATATATGTATGTTATATTGTACATTCATGCCATAAATTTATTTTGCATTTTTGAGTCATTTAACTATTTACTGAAATTCAAAAGGAGCCCATTTTTGTACTGTCTGACTTATAAATCACCAAAAAAATATAAAAACAACTTTAAAAATTCCAAAAAATTATATATTGTCTATTTTATCATATTTTAACTGCAGAGCAAAAATCAATAAAAATGGAAAAAGAAAACATTTAGAAATTGAAAAATCCTAAAACCCTTCATAAAAATCTAAAAATTCATTAAAAAATCCAAAAATATGTTTTTATGTTTTATAATTTTCTTTATATAAACATTTATATATTAAAATTGATTTGAGTAATTTTGGACATATTTACTATTTTTAAAATTCAAATCAATTTCAGGTATTTATTAAATCCCTGATTTGGGATATTTTTGAATTTAAAAATCCATAAGAATAAGCAAAAATTTCAAAAAACCATAAAAACATTAAAAATATATATTCCGAAAACATTTTATTTTTTGTATTTTGATTCTTTTTATGTGTACTTATAATTATATTTGCTTAAATTTATATATAGCCTTATATATAGCTATATTCGATATTTATTTAAAAGAAAAAGAAATATAAAAATCTGAAAATATAAAAAATATAAAATTAGAAAATAAAAAATATAAAAATATATAAAACAAAAAAATAAAATAAAAAATTAAAAATCACAAATCCATAAAAGCAATAAAAATGGGCAAGAGGATGAAAGGCAATTTTTTGTGCGCATTATTTTGCCCCCATCTACCGCTCCCTGAGTTTGACCTCTACACATACTTACACTATACACACCTGTTGTAGAGTTATAATAAATTTTAACTCCATATTTTTTATATTTATTTCTTGATTCGTATTGTGGGTTAATTGTTGATCGACTTGGGGTTTCGTGAGCGGTCGCTTCAGTGAGATTGTGGTCTCGCCCTGTGTAGACTACTCTAGACCCTCGCAAAACCCTTATCATCAGGCATCTATGGGATTGATGCGCGCTCTGTTAGTTCTTTGCGTAACATGCGATTTGAGACGGCACTATGGAAGGGTATTCATGCGATTATCCTAAATCTTCCTTTGCTCTTCCGTCCGTGCTTGGGTGATGGCTGCAATTTCTTCTTCTGAACTAATGATTGGATGAATGGAAGGCCTCTCACCTCTTATTTCCCACATTTACTTGCTATGGCATATGACAAGAATGCACATGTCACAATATTTTGGTTGATGGTGTTTGGAGACCAACTTTCGCCAATGCGCTCTCTATCCGGCATGTATAAGAATATTAAGAGCTGAGGCAATCCTTATCTAGGTTTGAGGGCCCTACTACTGGATATGACCACTGGGTTTGGAGGGAAGGTTATTTCTCAGTCAGGAAGGCCTACAATGTGATGATCAAAGGTACGAAACCACTGTAGGAGGATCTTGTTAAGAGTTGCAGGATGATTTGGGAACTGAGGGAGCCAGCATGTGTTAGAGTATTCATGTGGCTTCTGAGACATGGAAGACTGCTCATGAGGGAGAGGCGAGCTCGTATTCTTGCACTCTGAGGATAACTCTTGTGTCCTTCGCAGTTTGACGTTGGAATTCGCTGAGCACCTGTTTCTAGGATGCGAGAAGACGGAAGATTTCTGGCGGATGTTGGATGAGGCTTGGATAGATAGTAGCAACTTGTCATCATTCTGGGAGTCTCTCCTCAACTCTCATTTTTGTCCAAATGTCGAGAGATTGATACTAGTTGTGGGTTTATGGGGCTCTTAGGCTTGCTAGAAATGGTGTAAATTTTCGTGCAGAGAGGTTCTATGTTGAGAATGTAATCCACCTTGCTCGGACTCTCCTCGAATCTCGCTTATTCTGTTTTTTTATTAATATATTGGGGCGGAAACCTACACACGTTTCCCCTTTTTGGTTTCAAAAAAAAATAAATAGGAGTGTGCATGGGGCGGGTACCTAACCCATTCAACCATGACCCACCCCGATCCGTCATTATCGGATCAAAGGGTCGACCTGATTCATTTTAATGGGTACCCCTTCTAATGGGTATCCAAATTTTTTGAATGGATAATTGGTACCCATGGATACCCACGGATCATCATTACCACAAAAATCTGCACTTTTAAAATCAACACAAGATAAAATACATTACATGCAAGCTGTATATATTTTTGAAATCTAAATTAACTGGAATTCCACCATGTAACAAATTTAAATGGGAACTAAGATTGTTCATGGAATGCATATAAATCTAACGTCAGCTTATAATATTATCGTGATGGATTCTGCAAGCCAACTCCTGAACCTCGTTAGAAAAATAGAACAGAAAGACTTGTCTGATAAATCAGTAGAACTGTACAAGCACACATGTAAGATTAGGTCGTAATTCAAATAGTTTACAGTAATTAAGTTATAAAGTATTCCTATAGAAGGTGGAAACATAAAAAAAATTAGTTTAAATATTTCAAACAATTTAGACAGATAGATTAGTTCACCAAGATGGTTGATCTGGATTATGCATGAAAATCATCACAACTTCTGTACAGATTCAGATAGTTCAGATAGATAGTAGATGAGGGGATGAAGAAATTAGTAGGGAGAGTTACTTCCCTATAAGAACAAAAATCAAAATAAAAAACATAGCAGTTCTTCAAGTAGATAAGAGCAATAATTCTTACAAACTCCTAATGGAAATCTTGATCTAATTTTACAACTAGGAACAATCTTATAAGAAAAACAACATTAATATCAATCTGAAACAAGTTCCAACCGATTTTGAAAGCATAAGTTATAGCTTTGAGAACATCAAGCTACTAGCAAAACTATCAAGTTATCCTTAAATTAGTCTTGATCTGTCTGCAACCGTGAGCGAAACTGTCAAAAAAAAATATAAAAGTATCATCAGACTTTTGAGATGTAATAAAGCTCACCTACAAATACTAGAATACTAATAAGTAAAGAAGAAAAGAGACAAGAAAAGAGGGAAAGACTTTACCAAAAGAGAGGGTGAAGGATCAAAACTCTCTGAGCGATTCAATGCTAATCAACAATATTTTATAGAAGTATTTTCTGCATTCACACTAGCCAACTCTACAAAATTATAGAAATGCAAGTCATTATATAATTATAATGTAAATACATATAAATATATTCACAATTAATAAATGAATAGGTATAGTGTACCTGATTCCATCGTATCAACATCTTCGTTAGTTTCCTCAATTACAAATGGGCTACTTGATTTTTGAAACCAATCTCGCCTACAAATGAGAGCCTCAACCATCCTTGGAGTAAGAGAACTGCGAAATTGATCTAGAACACAACCACCGGCACTGAAGGCTAACTCAGAGGCAACTGTTGAAGTTGGCATTGCTAGTAAATCTTGCACCATTGTAGATAAGATGTGAACTATATAAGAATTTTCCCTCCACCAAACCAATACTTCAAAGGCCTTGTTATTGCGATCCTCACAATCTTCTCCCAAATACTTGTTCAATTCATTTTTGCTACCAATTCCTCTTTGACTTGTATTTTGTTGATCATATAACATTGTCATAAATTATTCGATCTCTTATACATCATCAATTTCTTCACTCACTTCACGCACCATAGTAGAAGATTGCACATTTGAGAAAGGTACAACTGAGGCATATATTTCATACATTGAAGACAACATAATTTGTACCTTTTCCTTCAAGATCGTGGCCTTCTCACAATCATATGATCGATTAATTATCCAGTTCACATAGGCCAATTTATACCGAGGATCCACAACAATGGAAAGAAATAGCATGATGTTTGTGTTTTCAATATTTTCCCAATATTTGTCATATTTTGTCTTCATTTTAGAAGCAATCAAATGAGTATGTGGGACGCTATTTCTGCATATTCTCAAAAGAATTATGCCAATACCGAGCATCATTTGCATATACTCATTACCCATTACATACTTACTGCCGGATAATTTCAATGTGGCATCATAGAAGATTTTTAAAATTGGTAATAAAGTGTGAGCACACTCCTAATGGTATATTCCTAGCAAACCTTTATTTTTAGAAGATGTAAGATCTGCATACTTGGTATCAATCATTTCTAGCGAATCAAATGCTTTTTCAAACTTTACAGAAGACTCCAACATCAACTATGTGGAGTTCCACCTGGTCTCAACATCTAGACATACAATACTCTTTGAAAGTATTTTTTCCTTCTCTATGCAAGATCTGAATTTCTGTTCTCGATTTGGAGATGACTTCACATACTTCACTGTTGAACGGATCCTAAAATTTGAGTCATCCACATATGTCAATCCTTCCCTGACAATTAGATTTAAAATATGCAACGCACACCTCAAGTGTAAAAATTCACCACTCAAAATTGTTCCCTTCCAATTATTAAGTCTTTTTCTCAGATATTGAATACCTACATCGTTAGAGATTGCATTATCCCAATAATGCTCGTTATTTTTTCTATTCCCCAATCAAGTAGGAAATTCCCTGCTGCTTTGCCTACAGCTTCACCAGAGTGGTCGGATATTGGACAAAAGTTCAATATCTTATTGTGTGAAGTCCAATCATTGTTAATGAAATGAGCTGTGAGACACATATAACTTATGTTTTAATATGATGTCCATGCGTCAGTTGTAAAAGAAATCCTTGAAGAAATATTCACAATAAAATTCTTGATGTCATTCTTTCTTCCACATACTCATCAAAAGAGTCTCGTGAGATAGTAAAACGAGAAGATACTTTAAATTGAAGTACTGCAACACTACAAAAAATGATGAAAGACCTCGCGTTCTACACTTCTAAATGGCATCTCATTAATAATGATCATTCTTATAAGGGCTTTACGATATTCCTCTTGTCGATTCTAGAAGACAATTGTAAATGAGATGAAGTAGCTCCAACATCTCATACATCTCTTCCTTGTAACATTTTTAACTTCTCAGATTTATCATTTCCAATAAACTTTTCGCATCTCATCAGGTGATTGTTCAAACTGCAAGTTCCATGAGATGGTGGGCATTTGATGAATTCTCGACAATATTTGCACATTCCACGTCATTCACTTGGGTTTGTAAAATCATCAACAATGTAATGTTTCCATACCCATGACGACTTTCGAGAAGACGAGCTTTGACTTGTTTCCTTACAATACTCAGTATAATGAGGAGACATCTCCACATGAACATGCTCATTTTGAATTGCATGATCATGATTAAGACCTGCAAATCGATGCTCCGTTGTAGAGTCCATGGTATCGTCTATGCTTGACATCTAACATTAAAATTTAGTAAGTTTAATTATGAAAAAAATCCATCATAATATATAATTAGAGAGGTAAGTGAAAAGATAAAAGGACAATGATCGATTTTCGTCACAAGCATTCATATGATCATATCATACTCAATTACGAATCAAGCAAAAGAGTAAATAGAGACGATGGTCAAAATCACATATCTAGAGCAGTATCTGCTTCTTCAACAGAGCGTAATCCAATCAATAACTGGTCATTAGCATCAGCCTCCATCATGAAAATAAAATAACAGAAGAAACAAGAAACTAAAACACATAGAAATGACGAGAATTCATCCATAAATTTCGGAACTCCATGAGTATAGCATGCACTTAGTACATAAGTATTAAGTCTGAACGTGGATTTGAGTAACCTGGAAAGAAAGAATAAAAATTCATTTGCACACACAAGAACATCCCTGAAAGGAAATAGTGTGTCATTTTTCTATGCACGACAAGATCCACTTTACTACCCTTAGTGTAGAACGTCCTCTTGGCAATCCTGATCTTAAAAGTTTTTAAAAGATAAACATTTTAGAAAACCAATGCACAGTTTGTACAAAAATAGAGAACCAAACTGAAGTTACGCATAATAGATTTAATGCTAGTGGGAGACCTCTTACCGTAATTAATGGAGGTATTAAAATCTGACCATGACGCAATTTCTATTGATTTGGAGGAGATTTCATAGTGTTGTCAGAGGATTATTATGTACAAATTTGGAAAAAGAGATTAGTGGCTATTGTGTGATCAACTTGGCAACAAGAACATTCTTAATTGGAATGATATGGAACAAGCAAAACTGAGATGGCATGTTATTTTGATATTATTTCTATTTGCGTAAAGGTTTAAAGAAAGTCCTTATTTTCATATCCCCTTTGCTAAAGATGATTGTCCTATGCACATCATATAGTTGAATCCCTTTTAACAACAACAGATGGGACAATCGATGTATTTAATAAGAAACATGAGCACTGAGTGTTTACTTCAGTATGGTGAATATTGAATACGTGACATGCATCTCTCATGGATTGAGAAATACACTTAATCCCAAGTAATCATTTGGATATAGACAACATAATTTGGGCATTCATGAGAAGAACAAAGAACAGAAATGTGGTAAATTCATACTAATTTACCATATCTATTAATCCAAAGAAAGAACCTGGCATGTGCATCATCGTCATGTTGCCCCTCAATTGGTTAAAATAAGCAATAGCATCTAACAAAAAAATGTGACATCAAACAACAACGAATCGAATAGAGGGAGCACATGATGCAAGGATTCCACAACAATCTAGGGTTTCGTTGCTAAGATTTCATTGGAGTAGACCAAAAGGATCGAGGCTGCAATGCAGATGTGAATGCCGATTGGAGCACGCTAGGATTTTGTTGCCGCCTTGCCGGTGCCGAATAAGGAACTTTCAACTGAAAGACGTCGTCGGGACTCTGAGGACAGAAGTGGGTGAACCGCGGACCTGAGGGGGTAGGAGCCTAGGAGGAATATGAGGATAGCCACATATTCGAAACTTCGAGTGGGTGAGGGAGAATGGAGCGCAAGTGGGAGAGACCGGATCGATCCATAGATTTTCCCCTCAATCCGGATGGGGCACCGATGATTGTCGGATAAAAGGAGATGGATACCAGAATCCGACTATGTGAATGGTACCCGTAACCCGGGGCCAAAATCGTGTGGGTCGAATCGGATCTCCATCCTATCCAATTTCCATGAACAACCCTATCTATAAAGAATGTTGCTAATGATATATCTATAAAAAAATCATTTCAACAATGAAATTTATTATAATATATTTAACAACAAACGATAAAATGACGGATTTAAAATGAACATCACTATTGATCTAATTTGTTGTAGTAGAATATGTTAATATTCATTGTCATGTCATCTGTCACTAAATGTATAACAATAGATATTGTGTTCATTATTCGATTTTTTTATAAATATAATGAATATTTATTTGTTGATATATTGCTAGCGACAAAATATATAACTACAATTGATCATTGACTTTTTCTTCTAATCATGACTAAATTAACAATGCTTCATGCATATTTTAACAAAAAAATCAATGAATAATCATTGTTATATGAAAGTTAGCAACACATATGACATTTCTTGTGAATTACAAGAAGAAAAATTAATTTTACAATGAATAATATAGTATAACATAGCTGTTATATAATGGATAAGCGTATACGCTGCTCCCATCGAAGTAAGGTTGAATTGACATTGAGGGGGATGGTGAAGTGATGTTGATGGCGATATTTTCTTTTGTCACCTAGGGACTTGCAAGTAGATGATTACACTAATAAAACTTGCACCCGCTTTGATACCAAATATGGAGTTTTTTTGGATTGAGGAGTTGTTGTATAACACATATTTTTTCAAAAACTATAATTATTGCAAATTATAATTTACATGCTAAAGGAAATAGAGAGCGGGACAGAATATGCAAAATACAATTATACGTGTTAACTTTAATATGGAAACCCAAGTGGGTGAAAACTATGATCCAGAATAGTTCGGTCTACATTTTTCCACTTGCTTTCTCGGCAAAACTTGCTTGCACTATTCATGTTACTTGAAATCAAAGGTAGCACTACCTCACATACAACATGTACTCTTCCTTGCACAGACTCAAAGGAAGATTTTATCTTTTGCAAAGAAAAGAACCCACAAATTGAGTACCTTTCTAAAACAATGCTAACAAAAGAAAACATATCTTATTGGATCATAAAACTAATATCATATTTTAATTGAGCTTTGATGCATATTTAAACAAGGCATGAGATGCTCGATGAAAATGAACAGATACTGAGAGCACGAGAGCACTTGAGAGCCAAAGTTCAACACACAAATATGCACTCTTTCTTTACTCACATGAATATGATTGTAATGCTTTATTGTTTATATGGCAAAGCAACATAAGGGTCCTATTTCTAATATTTAGAGTGCTAAATAATTGTTAGAGCAAAGATCTTGAAGAAGATTAGGAGTTGATTAAGCAATGACTAGAATACTATCCAAAAAAATCAGTGCAAAAGTAATCAATTGGAAAATAAATCAGGTGATTGAGAACTGAACTAGCCAATTAGTTTGAATAGTGATGACATCAATTCCTATTGTGTTTACATGAGAAAAATAAAGGTTAGACATATGAGCATTGGATAAAAAGTAGCCCGTTTGTATTACGTTGGTTGACCGAACTAATGTTTAGTTGGTTGGTTAAAGTCATTGGTTAGTTACAAGTCTAAAATCCCTAAACGAAAAGAACTCAGAATTTGAAAAGTAAAATATGACTATGTTGAACTTAAGGAGTGGTCTGATGGTAGTGCAGTGTGCCTACACCTTAAAGGACCTAAGTTCGAATCCCAAAAGAGACGCTCCGGACCCCGAAATTACCGAGTCTACTATTTAAAAAATGGCTATGCTATTTTAAATGAATATTTTCTCATTAAAGATCGAATTGATGAACAAGTTAAGTGATTGCAGCATGCCAAATATGGATGGGCATTGGGCTGGGCCGGCCCGATCCAACTCAAGGCCTAGCCTAAAAAACTCGACACGATCGAAGCCCAAATGAACAATGGACCGGGCTCGGGCTTGGCTCGGTCCTGCCCGATCCGACCTAAAAGGAGGCCCAAACTTAGGCTCCAAAGAAGGCCTGAACCCCACACTCGGGCCTTAAACATGGAGCTGTGAAACACCCCTTCAACAAACCTGTTAGTGGCCCCTTCATTTCCCACATTGAATCCCAATCACGCATGCACCCCCTCTCCCATTTCGTTCCTGGGCGATAACCCTAGCCCCGGCCCTCCTCCATCACACGACGCATGCCCTAGCTGACCGTCGCTTCTTCACACATGCTACTGGACTTGCATTCCCAATTCGGTTTTTAACACCCGGGCCCACCACCCCTAAGGTGATGTTGACCCGTCGTTAATTGAACCAACCATCAGCATGATTAGAACTCGCTATGCATAATCCAATATCGTTCCAATGATATGAGGACCCAATATTGGGGTCACTACGCATACGGCCTTACTCTTTCGAGAAGTAAAGAGCTCGATCAGACCTTCTCGTGTGGTCAGAGTCAGCATGTATCTACTACATATATACAGACTTCTATTTTCTTTATTTTTCTTTATTTTCTTTCTTTATTTATTTTAGGTCTAGTCGGCCTCCACCGCTCCTACTCAACACAACAACATTGCTCATCTGTTGAAGCCCTAGCCTTGCTGCATCCCCTAGTCCTGCTGCGGCCGCCACCACCACTCCATTGACGCCACACCCATGCATGACAAGCCACAATATGGATAAAGATAAGGAATCTGATTGTTAAACTGCAAACACTAATCATATATTTCTTATCAACATGTTAGTTTGTTTTCCTCTGACATAGCTGACAAGTTCTTTCTTCCTTATGAATCAAAGGAAATTTGAACGATGCTCTCACATTATGTGTAATCGATGAAAAAAATTCCAGGAAAATTTCTGCATCTGTTCATCTTTAAATTATTTGTTTTAACCACATTTTTCTTCAAGTATATAAGAACAATGTCCAGAATACCATGATAGAATATGAAATCAGCTTTTTGGATAAACACAATTTATAATAATCAGTTATTTCCTAGTTGTTATAAGCATCGGATTATCCAATTTTTACATTCTAATCTAATTCATCAAGACATTAGTTCTTTACCCTTACGTTGGAAGTTTTCTTAAAGAATATATGGGTAGTAGTTAATTTCTTGTATATTAATTTTTTTTCTTGTTAAAATCTTTTTGGTGCATAGAAATTACGATTATATAGTATTTAGAAAATTACTCTTAAAAGACCTTCAAGAAATTTCATAAGCCTCTTCAGCAAGTTTTCTTAATAGGTTTCCAAAATATCAGTATAGTAAAAGATTGGAAAAAATAGGAGCGCACTATGTGTTTAATATGGAATATAGTGATGTGCAAGCATTCCTGGTAGTTGTGTTATTGTTAGATAACTATTCGTCTCAGCAACCACCCCAATACATCGCAAAGCATAATTGCCACGAAATCACATCGTTTATAAAATGGACAAGTGAAATTATAAATGATAACACAGGGTGTTTATTATTCGAAAGAAGGATGTAGATATGTTACCAATTTCTGGAGATGGATCGGGTAAGGGTTTGGGCCGAAGTACAAAAATTTTACGAGCCATAGCCCAATCCAAGGCCCGAAATTTTTATACGGGCTTAGGCATGGACCCTTCATGGTCAGCCTAACCCGGCCCATGCCCATTCATTTCAGGTTGTAATTACAGAAAAGAACATCTAGACTAAAGTTGTTTACATGAAAAATTTCAATAGAGGTTATACACATGCATATCATGATAACTGAGAAGTACGTAACAATTTACAATGTCAACATCTATCGTTATATGTCAAACTTCATTGTTGTCTACATTTTGATCATGTTGGGATTAAATCTAACCTTTTACTTCAGGTATTATATAAAATGGAATTGTCAAGAAATATGGGATTACCGATTCATATAAAAAACATGGATGTGGAAGATGGAGAGCTTTGACAGAAAATATTTGGAGACAGTATTTGTTGATTCTACTATCTTTCGATTTTCTGATTTATAATTTATTCTTCTCGTATTGAATGATATATTTTTTAGGGAGTGGTGAGATTGAGATGTATAGCTCGTGCATTAGTTTTTCTACTATTTCATCCTTTTGTGGCTGCTTAATTATGCTACTTCTTTTCATCCTAATTGCTGCCATTATTCAGATAATTGCCACCATTTTGGTATATTTGTGTTCATTAAATGGCCGTAAAACCTCCTTATTATTTAAATAGTGATATCACCTACTGATAATATTTACAATAACGAAGAAGAAATATATGTTGAATGTTCATATCTACATTTTACAATTGCATAGAAGTAGGCATGTATGAGCATAGTTCACAAGCATCATCGAGCTGGACATATCTAGATCATGCCAAATATGTTGTATTTTTTTATAATTGTGTATTATATTGAAGACTTTTAAATGAAGTTTGAATGTAATGAAATTATTTATTTGAAATTATGCTATGCCGTTCATTATTGCAAGATTGATATCATACTTATAGTTAGCTTGATACTTTATTTGTTGAAACTTAGGGATATAGTATGCAGGATAGTTTATTATTGCAAACATTATGTACGTATTTGATATAAAAATTACAATAAAATTAGAAAAAAACAATGAAAATTGTTCAATTCACTTATCATATATTTTGTCACGGAGCACGATAAAGTTACCTTCAAAGTGTCATGGGGTTCTACCATATACTATGTCTCCTTCAAGAGTAAAGTTGAACATGGATGATTTGTAGACTAGATGTTTAGAAAGTTATTCAGTTTGCAAGCTACATTCACATCTTCTTCCTCGTAAGAGAAGCCTAGCTATTGCATTATCTCCTCCTTACTGCAATACGCAAGAAATGTGGTAGGTTGTAAGAAGAATGGTCCGTAAGAAAGCATCGAATATGATATCGACTAGGATGTAGAGCAAGCCCTATGCACACGAACACATGCACACACTCCCCCTAAAAGAGGCGAGGGTGAGAGAAGGGAGTGGGAAAAATCTATTAATGCTAACACATGTGGTAAATGGTTCATTGGGTGCAACAAATTATTTATTAATCCAACTCAATCTTTCTTCCTGCATTGGCATGACGCTCTTTGGCAAATCATTTGTCGATCAAGCCCATCATACGACAATTGATTTGCCAAACCTACTCGCCCTCCACTTCAATCGCCAATGAATCATTTCATGCCTTATTCAGAATTTTCTTTACTTCCATGTCTCGCTAGGCTAATACTTTATGCCTCATACCCTGTGAAGAAATTTCTCCTTTATTTTATGACATCGCTACATATATCTATGTATTTAATATTTAATTAATAATGCTAAAAGACATTTGTACATTTACATTTAGGGGAAAATAGGGTTGCCCCCAAGGGGAGCTAACTTGGCTCCTCTGCCTCATTTTTCTTATATTTTTATTTTTTTTGAAAAATGAATCCGTCGAAATACATCACTATATCTCTATATTATGTCATTCAAGTTTCGTGAGAAACAAAAACTCCTACAACCTCCAACTAGACAGTCATTTTTTAACAGTCGTGAAATTATTGAAATCGACCACATCTAGATATAGTTCGTAAGAGTCTCTATTTCACATGAAATTTGAATGATATAATACAGAGATATAATAATAACAATTCACATAAGTATTTTTTAAAAAAAAATAAAAATACAGAGGAAAATGAGGCGGGTGGGCAACCCCATTTTACCCTTTACATTTAGCATATTTTTGGGTTCCAAGTGATTGAGATACAGATAGAGGTCTCCTTCCAAGCAATCTGCACTGCAGCACACCACCGACGATGGCCCTCCTACGCCTGCCGCCCTCCACCAATCTCCTCAAACCCATGTCCTCTTCCCTCCCCGCCCGCGACCGCGTCATCGACTTCGGGAAGCACAAGGGACGCATGCTCGGCGCCCTCCCTTCCAAGTACCTCACCTGGGTCTCCAAGAACCTCCGCGCCCGCGACTTCCACCACTGGGCCAACCTCGCCGACGAGGTCCTCCGAGACCCCGTCTACCGCGACCGCATCGAGTGGGAGGCCGCCGAGCGCCTCCTCACCGGCGAGGGCCTCAGGAGTAACAGCCCCACCGCCGAAGGCTCCCCCGTCTCCGAGCTGCTCGAGATCAGCGAGAGGTTCGGCTGGGACAACGAGGACAAGGAAGGGTGGAAGAAGGTCGATTTCGAGCTTCTGGGTACCTCGAGAGGAGGGAGGATTCCGCGGAAATCGAGGAATGGCGGGGGCTTTGGGGAGATTTCGAGGACTGGAGATTCGGATAATAAGTCGGGGAGAGTTGGTTTTTTGAGCAGAGGGCAGAGGGTAGTGATAGAGGAGGAGAAGGGGAAGAGAGAGGAGAGGAGGGATAGGCAGAGGGTGAGGAGGGAGCAACAGATGAGGGTCTTGAGGAGGGAGGTGGGAGATGGTGGTGGCGCGCGTGGGGAGAGGAAGAGTGGTAGTGGTGGTGGGGGGGTAGTGAACCCTTTCCCTGGGAGAGGAGCTCTGCTTGATAAGATCAAGAGGCCACCAGGTGCTTGATAATATATGATCTCTCTGAAATAGGATGTAAGGTACAAATTTTAGATGGTAGTGAGATCAGAATCATGGCGCTTTTACAGCTGCAGATTGGTGTCATCTGTTTTTCTAGAAACTTGTTGGCTGCTGAGAACTTGCAGAGATGGTTCACTTCAGGATTTCGAAATTGTATAACCTCTCTTGGAATTTATGTCAGTGGGCATGAGTGTGTGTCTTGAACACCATTTCTTTAGAATGAATGCGCAACAGGTATTTGTTGTCATGGTACCATTCCCTTCCTCAACCCTTTGATTCGTGCAAACGAGCTGAAGTTTCTTGGGAGTGCAGAAATGAATAACAATGCAAAACTGCGGGAAGTTTGCTGTGATGTATCTGTGCTTGTTTGATTTCTGTTCCAGGGAGAGTCTACTACTCAAGAGAAGCAGAAAAGTCTGAAGAGGCAGATCCCCCAAAGGAAGTTCCGCCAGAAAGAATGCTCAGTATCTTACTATTTTATTGGGTACATTAAAAAAAAGCCTCAACTATGTGTTAATTTCCAATTAGGGACCTCATTTTTTGAATGAAACAAAGAGGTGCATGATCTTATTATCTTGTCTCAAATACATGCCTTTATAAGTTTCCTCGACCCTTTTATGTTGACTTTAAACCTTGAACTAAAAGCTGGGATCCTTTGTTGCATTTAAAAATGATTCCTCTAATTGGGAATCAATGTATAGTTGAGATCTCTTTTCATAATTTACCCTAATTCTATTTCAATAACTGACCGACTGGTAGCATTTGTAATCGACTAGTGCACATTTTTTGCCAGGTTAACAAAATGAATATGTAAAATTGCATGAAAATTCGCTAGAAACAAATTTGAATATGTAAAATTGCAAAAATATTTACCATTGTTATTACAAACCTAATACCTTGAATCAAGGCAATTTTCTCCATTGACATATCTACTTGTATACTTGGAGGAAAATTTTATTTAACATCCGTGTTAGGCGAGCATTTCATACGGTAAGATGAAACATGCTTGCATTATAGAGATACTAACGTCCTTTCCATGAAAATGGGTGAAGCTATGATATTTTTTTGTAAGCATCAATACTAAATCATGAGCATCATCCAGAAGCTTCCAGACATCAAGATGCCCGGCCATGCTGTGGCACTCCTTCATTATTTCTTCCATGCTGCTGTACTTTTCTATGATAAGTTTACGCCTCTGCAGCACGGATGCGGCGATTGCATATAAAAGCAAGTCGTCTGTGGGAGGAGCACTTAACCTAATCCTACTCCAAGGGGATTTGCCAATGCCTATTCGAATGGCAGCCTGGTCGGCCCATATCACTTCCCATAGACATAGAATTTGCTCGAAGTTGAGCTCCCTCCTAAACAGAACCACAACCATGCGGTACACGAAGAAACAATCCTCTGCTTGGAGTTTCTCCAGATGTCTGTATAAATGCATGTCTTTGAACTTGATTATTTTGGATACCATGTTGAGCTGCCTCCTGATGCCAATCTCGTCAAGCCTAAAATTATGGCGAGCTTTCCTCATGAATCCTACGAAGCACCAAAATGCTTCATCGTCTTTCTCCATCACAGCTAGGATAGGAGAAAGCAGATCACTCATCCCTTGGCAATAACCAATCTCTGGATCATATACTGCATAAGCCTCCAGGATGGCCACGAGGCGAGCCGCATGATATATCCTGCAGGTTTCCAAGTGATCATAGTCTTGAAGGCCAACCTTCTCTGCATATCGATGGGCTCTTTCTGCAGAGACTTTAGTTTGCTCTGGGGCATATGAGATCCATTCATCGTTAGCTCGTATGGCATCAAGCCGAATGATGCGCTGCCACGTAAGAAAGCCCTCGTCGGGTCTGTGAGACTTATGAGAGTTCCTCTCAAGGGGAGATTTTCCCAGAAGATTTTCTCCATCTCTTCCAAACTCTTCACATTTAAGTATATCCGTAAGTAGCTGCAATCCCTCGGAGTCCTCCACTGAGATTTCACTCTCAGAAGATTCACAATCACGAGGGGGTGTGCCAATGTCAGTTACACTGCTAGTTTCATCAGCTTCTATGCATGAATGAGAGCCAACTGCATTCTTGAGAAATGGGATGCTTTCTCCAGTATCAGTGTCTGTCCCACTGCCGGAGGATTCATGACGTTCATCATCAGATACACAAGACCTGGATTCATCAGCAGATAAATAATCAGCTTCTTTGCATCCATCCTTTCTGTTTACATTGTCTAACTCCACCTCATTTTTGCTTCCTTTGCTTCCATTCATATCAGTATCCACCCCACCGCCAGAGGACTGATTTACACCAGGTTCCCCAGCACCTGCTTGATCACATTCTTTGCAGCTTTCATTTCCATTTACTTTGTTGAGCTCATTTGCCAAAATTTTTTCCGAACTTCCGGAAAAAACCTTGCATTTCTTCCTCAATATTTTGTATGCTTTCCTATGTAACAAACAAAACATCATTAAAATTAGAAAGGGCAATAAAATAACGTCTAGATGAATGTTTAAGAGCTAACCAACAGAGAATTTTTTAAGAAGTGTTTCATTCCCCTTTGCAATGATAACTTCATCATATATGAAGCTTTTTGCTCTATTTCCAACCAAACATGGAAACGGGATCCACTACCTCCATTGCCATGATCTGATGACGACGAAAATTGCAAAACTGTCGAGGATCAAAGTGTTGAGTTTGACATGGAAATGATCGTTAAATATTCGAACATTTCTACTTTGTGCTAATCGGCTGGTCAGATGCTATCAGATTAGGTGACTGATATTTAATGTCCAGTTCATCAATTAATTAGTTGCAGATTAAATGACAAGAAAGCAACCCATCAGTGATGCTGAAATCTGATAAAAGAGAATCAGGGAACCAAGCACACATCAAAACATATTTACTTGGTACAAAATGTTCAGGATGACTGCCCTACTACACAAGAGAACCGGCCTAATAGCCATGTTTGTATATGATCCTTCAATAAACTCCGTGGGACAATACCTTATAATAAGATCCCGCTCACACCCAACTCTCGCAAATAAGCAAGGTGGGACTAAACATATGACCCCGTGCTATAATACATGGATCTTTCCACAAGATCCAATACCCAGTTCAGTCAACCACTCAGTATATTTCCATGAACAATTACCAACTATTACAAGATGGGATTTTTACCCTCACAAACCTTGAAATCTTTCTAAATTACCTGGTCAACCCTGTAAACATCATTATTATCCCATCGATCCCGTAAAGTTGCTCCATCTTACACCACAAACCATGCCGTTAATTTTGCTTTTACTGGAGTCAATACCTTAAGTTAATCTAACCAAAGAAGAATTGAATGATGGATCTTCCACCTTTAGTTTCTCTCTCTCCACCCCATCTCCATCCATCCACCAAATCGCCAAAATTTTGTTTTCTCACGGATAACCATCCCTTCAAATCATGAAAAGATTTTTTTTGAAATTTTCGGTATGATTTCTTGAACCAATTGATCAAATATTTGAGGATACTAAACAAATACATGGGGCATCTTTTTAATCGAACCATGCTTCCTCTGTTCCAGAACACCCCACAACCAATCTCCCTTAACTCTCGCCAAGCATCTGATGAATGAGAGAGAGAAGGGGGGCGATTGTACATGCGGTCCACGCTCACAACCATTCTCCCCAACTTTGCGGAACCTCCACCTCACATCAATACCATCGGTCGAAGCACAACCATCAGTCACGTCGCATCACCAGAGCTTGGATCTCAATGATGAGCAGTAGCCCAACACCTGGGCAGCAGAGCCAAGGTTCTACACCATCCGTAACCTTCGCACCTGAAACTCCAGGCGAGACCTTCGAGAACTACCACCACGGTCCTCTATCACCAAGTCGCAGCTCTTTCTCATTCGTGAAGCGCCATCATCAGAGCATCTTGAACTCCATAATCGAAGATTTGCTATCCCCCCTTCTCTGTCCACCGGAGGCTGTTGGCAGAGCTCGAATTCAGCCTGAAAGAAACGAAGGAACATAAATGTGACAAGTGCCATAGGATCAAGGAACTGCATTCATCCAACGACCAGAGAACTGCTATCAACCCCCCTTCTCCTCAACCTCTATGCTCGAACGCAGCAGGTCCACACTCGTCTTGCAAGTAAAGGGGGCAAGAGCGGAGGAGCTGTGAAGGGGGTGAAGTGGGGAAGGTACTGGGGAGGAGAGCGGTGTCTGGGAGCTGCAAGCGGAGGTGCTGAGGGGGGGTGGCATGGGGGAGGTGCCGGGGGGAGGAGAAGGATATGGGTTGTGTATTATATAAATAAGAAGTGAAAAAATATCATATTTTTGACAGATTCCGCTCACCTTTGATGGACAATTGGATGTCTATTAAGTATCAACCACGTGGTCTATGGTATAAGAGTTAGCAGCTTTAAGGGGTCGAGGGGATAATAACGATATTTGCATAGTCGAGAAGGTAATTTAGGAAGATTTTAGGGTTCGCGTGATAAAAAACCTTACAAGATTAGTTATCAAGTACAGACTACATAGTTATATTTTGAACATCGTTTGTCCTTTTTTTACTTGATAAGAAACATCATATAATTTTGAATGTCGGTTTTCCAAGATCGGTGGTGCCTCGCATCTCTAAACACACTTTGAGAGGACATGTACCACTCTATATGTGAAACACATGCAGACGGACCTCGAATGAAAAATCCCTAAATGCCATAGCTTAAAAAATGTCACTGTAATGCAACTAAATGTAACAGTTAACAAGTGTAAGAACATCTGCTTGAAGCCATTTTGAAAAGCCTTTTCAAAAAATCAATAAAAAAGGGCATGTATCATTTAAAAAGAAGTAAATCTTATACCAAAATTACTGAGATAAGAAACAACTTTATAAGATGCCACAAGGCTGTCACAATCAAAAGCAGCAATGACCACCCTCTATGCAAAAACTAACCAGGAAGACTGAAGTGAATGTGTTGAACCGGTATTTTCAATTAATATAATTATATAACTTCCCATAAGTACCTTCTCTGTATTCTGGAGACCTCTCTCTGCTCCTCTGAGCTGTTTAAATCATATCTGCAGATTTTAAACATGTCTAATTATTATCACTGGAGTTTGAGCGTAGTTAGTAAGATAATAAAAGAGCATGAGATATTTCCAAAAGTATATAGCATCATGAAAACAGCAAGGAGCATCAAAAATTGCATATTTATTTTGTATTGTTTTTGTTAGGAGGAAAGAAGATACTTTATTATGAGAACCCTACGCCTCATGTAAAGGGAGGTGGAGAAATATATATATCATATTGTTATAGGGATCTTTACCCCAGGAACCTTATAAACTTTGTCAATTACCTTCACGACCTTTGAAACAATCTAATTCCCCCTGGACCCCGTAAACTTGCTCTGTCTTACCTCACGGATCCTACCGTCAACTTTAACTTTATTGGAGTCAATTACTTGGGTTAAACTTGAGTTAATCTAACCAAAGAAAAATGGACGGTGGATCTTCAATCTCCCTCTCTCCTTCCTTCTCCTACTTCCTTCTTCATCCTCTTCTTCTAACAAATCAAACAGAAGTCATACTGGTAGACCTGGAAGGTGGCGGACCTGGAGGAAGAGGTGGAGATCAGGGAGGAGGAGGGTGCCCTCGTTGCGGACCGTGAGGAGGAGGGGAAGGTCGGGGAGGCGGCATCTCTTGCTGCAGGCAAAGGCGGGGCAGGAGGGTGATGGGGGTGGAGTAACAAAGGGAGGGGGGAGGCGGTGGAGGGGGTGGCTCCTGTTGTGGACGGAGGCAGGGGAGGAGGGTGGTGGGGGTGGAGGAGCTAGGGGAGGAGGGTGACGGGGCCAGAGGAACAACGCGAGGAGGGGGAGGCAGTGGAGGGGGCAGATCCTGTTGCAGGCGAGTCCGCGTGCTCACCCGTAAGATGCATGACTTGGGTGTGGAGGTGGATCGTTAGCCGGAAGAGGAGGAAGAGGCAGAAGTTGAGGGGAGGGGAGGGGGCTGGGGAGAGGAGGAGGTCGGGCGGCGACGGACGAAATAGAGGGAGAGGGAGAGGGGGCAGGGGAAAGGAGGTCGGGGTTTGGGGAGGACGGGGGAGCAGCTGCGGCTGGCAGCTGCGGGTGGAGGAGCAGCTGCAGCTGCGGCTGCAGGTGGTGCAGAGGGAGAGAGGGATTGGAGGAGTAGTTGCGGTTGCGGGTGGAGGAGCTGCTACGGTTGCAGGTGGAGGAGCAGGGGGAGGAGGGAGAGGGGGAGAGGTATGGGATGTATTGTAAAATTTTTAAACAAAGAGGTCAATATGTACCTCATTTTAACGAAATTTGGTTACATTTAATAGGTAAATGTATGAGAATTAACCATGGGATTCGTGAGGTAAGGGTTAGCAAGTTTACGGGGTCAAGGGGAGAATTATGTTGTTTCAAAGGTCGAGGAGGTAATTGGCAAAGTTTATAGATTTCCTAGGGTAAAAATCCCAATGTTATATTATATGTTAGTCATATAACAAATAAATTCATCAAAATATATTATATAATAATATTACAATCATCGCATCAACGATTTCAGGCAAGATAGCAATTATATTTAGTTCGTATGAACAGTTTAATATCAACAAGTGATATACTATTGCTTGTTATCATTACACTGAATAGGGTGTACATTCAAAAGACTAAATATTTTATAACAATATGACCTACTCACAAATTAGTTATTTTATATATTTAAAAGTTCATAGCAATATATGGTTAATATGATATATGTGAATATGCTATTAGTGTGCATATGTGCAACGTGGGAATTAATAAATTCAAGATTTTATGATAATATAGTTTGGGAATATTCTGGTTGAGAATTTTATGACAATATTAGTTAATAATAGTTTTTAGGCATACTTCCTCTACAAACTATGGCTTATGCTACAACCTCCTTGAGGCTTATGCCTCGTCACAATGACCCAAAATTGCCTCGAACTTTGATGCTCGGCTTGGACATAAGTCTAAGAAAATTGGTCCCTCGCAAAAGGATTCGTGTATAACAACATTATAATGTTAACCAAAAATTTATTGCGACCACATCACGACTATCCACCGACCATATGTAGTCGCAATTCATCATTGTGGTATTATGTCTACTTTTGCAACTACATGTGGTCGCTCATGTAATTGACAAGTTTGCGACCACCCACCAATTTTTAGTCGCAAAATTTGGGCGGAATTTTTAATTGTATGGCATCCCCTCCCTCCCTCTTTCTCCTTTCTTTGACCCAAACTCTAACCCCCTATGTTCCTCAACCTCCATCCTTGCTACCCTTCCCTACTACCTCCATCATCATCGGCCGCTAACACGACCTCCTCCCCTCTCCCTTCATCCCGGCCACTAATGTCGCCTCATCCCTCTACATCCCTCTCAGTCACCAGGATCGCCTCGTTCCTTTCCCTTCTTCTCCGCCATCAGCAACTCCTCCCCCTTTCCCTCCATCGTCGTCAACTGCCACCACCGCCCCTCCCTTCTTCTCCCATGTCACCACTAACCGCTAGGGATGCAAACGGACGGATACAGATACGGATATATGCATTACCATATCCTTATCCGTTTTTTAATACGAATGCGGATATGGATATGGATATTAGCGGATATTAAAACTATCTTACCATATCCTTAGAAAACGGATACGGATCGCATACGACTAATGTTAGAAATACTCTATAGAATCGACTTAAATATATACGAATTGGATGGAAAACACATGATATAAATTTACTAAATGTGTTTGTATCATAAAAATTATACAAATATGGTAAAATAAGGTATAGAATTATGTTATATAGGTTAAAAATATATCTATGACTATATTTGTATACGATAACGGATATATGGATACAGATACGGATACAGATGTTTGCAAAACGGATACAGATACGGATGTCCAAATCTGTATAAAATGGATACGGTGATTGTTAGAGTATTTGGAGCATGCGTCACTTATGTAATAGGTGGGTAAATGGATCCCTCCAGGGTCCATTTACCCCACCACTGAGTTTAGTCCCATACCGCCTAGTGGTGGGACTTGGAGGTCCTGTGGAAGCTATATAAGGAGCCCCAGGCCTCCTGTAACAGATGAGAAAGTCAATAGACAAACACGCCCCGTAGAGGGCTTCTCCCGTGGTTTCATCCCGCTCCTCACGGAGTAGGGTTCCACGTAAAATCTTTTGTGTTCTTTGATGTTTATCTTTCTTGTCTATGCTCTGATTTATCATTCGCTTCCGCATATTATATTTTTCTAACATGGTATCAGAGCGGATCCGATTCTCGGGGTTTTCTTGTTCTTAATTTTATTCGAGATTCTATTTTCATATTGAAGATTATTTTGAAGAGTTTATTAGAGATTCTGTTCCAGGGTTTCGTAGGAAACCCTAATCATGCTTCCAAAGCGCGATATGCTATTTTCTGCGTATTCTGGAAGTCGGCACACGTCGAATCTCATGAGTTGAGGCTTCAGCTTCAAGTTGCAGATCAAGGCTGCATCTCTATCCTCGGCAAATCCCAGTATGCGCAGGCGGCGCAGGAGGTTTTCTCATCATCTTTCATTTATCGACAGCCAACATCTCCTTGTGGCACGAGATTCGTCCTTCCAAGCCACCAGGCGTTCATCTTTCCATCGACAAAGGAGCCACAAGGGCTCCGCATCTGACGGCAGCGACGGTCCGATTATCCAGACGATAGCCCCAGGCGCCCTATCGGGCGACCCCTCAAGTCCCAGACGACCCTTTCCACGCGACCCCGCTCCGTGCTCTATGGCGGCGCCGCACGCGAAGAACTCCAAGCGGCGCTACCCTTCTTCTCATCAGATCCAGGCGCATCACCCTCTGCAGCACGCCGCCTTCAACCTTCCCAGTCCCGAGCGCGCTCCAGGCGCACCCTCGCTCCCTCGACCCTCCGCGCATCCAGATCTCGCGCGCAAGTCCCATTTTTCCCATTAGTCGCCAGCAGGCGGCACCTCTCGTGGCACCGAGCACGCATGGCTTCTTCTCGCGGCACTCCAGATCGCCCCACAGCTCCTGGCCCCGAGCACGCATGGTTTCTTCTCAGGCGGCACCTCTCGCGGCTCCCCCCCTCGCGCGCATCTCACCAGACACGACCAGAGCTCGCGGCTGTGCTCCAGGCAGCGCCGCCCCAAAGGCGATCCCTCTTTTGCGTGGGCGGCGGCAATTGAAGAAGGGTTCCCTGTCGTGGGAACCCTAGGGCTGGAGGCCCGTTATTTATTATAAAAAAAAGAGAGAGCGTTATTTTTGGGGACCTGCCATGTATGGATATTTAAAAAAAAAAGAGACAGAAAGAGGGAGGGCAATGGCCCGTCATTTGAAAAGAAAAAGAGGGAGGGGGATAAGGAGAGTTAAAGCCCAAGAAGGCTATTCGTTATTTAAAAAAAAAGGAGGTAAAAAAGAGAGAGAGAGAGAGAGAGAGAGGAAGGGGAAGTGAACAGCCGTATGTTTAGGCCCGCGTGTTCTTAAAACAATAATAAAAAAAAGGCGCGTACACATACAAAAGCCGTACGCACTATTCAAAAAAAAATTGTGTTTCGAAAAAAAAAAGGCGCGTACATCACAAAAGCCGTACGCATGGTTAAAAAAAAAAGAAACAAAAAAAAGGGCGCGTACAATTGAAAAGCCGTACGCATAGTATAAAAAAAACGAAAGAGGCGCGTACAAAGAAAAGCCGTACGAATTAAAATATATATATATGTGGTTCAAAAAATTATTAGAAAAAAAGCCGAAAAAAAAAGAAGAAGAAGGAACGGCTTACAAAAAAAAATGTGACGGCTTATTTAAAAAAAAATTTGACAAAGCCGCAAGTTTCAAGTTCTTGTTATTTATCCCCTATTTATATTATTTATGTATTATTCATCCCCATGTTTATGTATTATCTTATCTTCTCCCAACGTGGTCATACAATGTTATTCCGACCAATATGGGAGAAAGGGGGAGTATATATAGAGTCACAGGTCTTGTTCTAAGATTCAGATATCAGATGTTGCAGACCGGTCAGATATTCAGACTCTACAAAGTTCAGATTCAGACTCGACGATGACACATGCCAATCATTTGTCATTCTTGTTGGTCGGCCAGAGCTTTCATGTGAGCCATAGGGACTCCATAGCAGAGGACTATTCCCTATGCCATTAAGGGCAAGGGTTTTCATGTGGTATCATAGGGACTCCACAGTAGAGTACCATACTCTGAGCCAAATAGACACTCCAGCCCCGTTCGTCCTCCTCACATGCACGCCATGAGAAGCAACGTTCTCGACTGCAGCAGCTGTGCGCGTTGGGTTGATATTGTCTGTAGTGTCATGTATTGTGAGTCGAGTTTCTTCCTGTTTGTCCAAGCTGAGCATTGCATGCTCCAGCTTGAGGGAGAGTGTTAGAGTATTTGGAGCATGCGTCACTTATGTAATAGGTGGGTAAATGGATCCCTCCAGGGTCCATTTACCCCACCACTGAGTTTAGTCCCATACCGCCTAGTGGTGGGACTTGGAGGTCCTGTGGAAGCTATATAAGGAGCCCCAGGCCTCCTGTAACAGATGAGAAAGTCAATAGACAAACACGCCCCGTAGAGGGCTTCTCCCGTGGTTTCATCCCGCTCCTCACGGAGTAGGGTTCCACGTAAAATCTTTTGTGTTCTTTGATGTTTATCTTTCTTGTCTATGCTCTGATTTATCATTCGCTTCCGCATATTATATTTTTCTAACAGTGATGGATCGAATAAGGATATATCCGTAACCATTTGCATCCTTTTAGCAGCTCATCCCCATCCCTCCTGCACCACCCCTCCCCTTCCCTCCTTCCTATTCATTGTCGCCACAGCAACCCCCACCTCCCCACACCACCAACCGAAGCCACCTCCTCGTATTACCACCAACCTATGTTGCACTCTCTTACTTCCAAGCCAAATCCACCGAAGACACATCCCACGAAAGTGATATCTTTACCTTTTTAATATTCTTTAATATTTTATTTCCCATGTAGGAGGAAATTTTAAATCATGTATGTTTAAATCTTTGCTCAGGGTATAGGTTAGGTAATTTTTCACTAGATAGTATAAAACTATGACATGTCATATGCTTGTGAATTTAATATTGTCCTCTTACATTAAAAAGTGCCAGTTTAGTATCTCTACATAAATAAAAAATTCTAGTATATTGGTTAAAATATAGATATAAACTTAAAACGAAATTATATGAACATTTAAGCAAACTTATACGCAAAACACATATACACACTTGCACACACACACATAGACACACACATGTATGCATACCCACACATAGACACGTTAACACATGCATATCTTCCGAGCTATGCATGAGTGTTCAGATTATAGATGGAGTTAGATGTCTCTATATGAGCAGGAGAGAGAATCCTCAACACTACGTAAATATAGTTATCTTATTCTTCAAATGAAGATTATTAATATTTGATGCAAATATACAAAATGTGTACTCTCTACTCCTTTGCCACACTAAAGACATGTATCATGACGCTCTAATAAAGTTAGCAACAAGACGGGTGAAGGATAATATCAACGACATCGACGATTTGGTGAGGACAAAGTCTTACAGTCCGTGGTGGTGCACTCCAAAGAAGTGGGCTCGCTACTGCAACCTATTTGCTCAGGAAATTTTCCACAAAGGATATGAGACTGGGGAGACCAACATAGGGAAGAAAGTAATCAAATCCACCAGCGGATTGAAGAGTTTGGGGAAGAGTGAATGATATGTAGTCGGAATATTATTGTTTTCTTCGACTTTACATGTATTTACAACAGCGTGACTGTTGACATGTTCTAAAAACAATATGCAGTTGATATGATAATCATCCTCCTATGGTGCACAAATGGTGGACTGCTATGCATACGCCTTGGGAGAATGGTCCATATATGAATCCAAAGTGATGTTGGTACATGCAATACCTTTTTCCATAATTAAAAGTGCCTTACAATAATTTAGTGAATGCAATTGGCAAGATCGTTACCTTGAGCTTTATGTTCAGAAGTTTGGTGGTCTGCATTCCGATGATCATTTGGACTTCAATGTCAATTTATGACAAGAACTCATCAATGAGCACGAGGTGGGACCGAATAGATGAAAGCTTTACGTGGGTTGCCCCCCCCATCATAATCTAGTATTTCCACGGGAGCTTCCAACTTTCTTGTTGCCTATTCATCATTGAACAAGTTACCAACTCAGTCCTGTGTATCTGAGATCGACTTTAGGGAACTCTCACGGACTGTGAGAGAAATGGCAACTACCATCGAGACAATGGCTTTTAGATTTCGATCTGGATCCAATCTTCGAGGGATGACATCAATAGTAAACTTCCTGGTCCTGTTAATACTATCTAATGTATTGTTATATTTATATAGTTTTGATTTCTTTTTATTATATTATCCATCACATTTTTTTATTCTTCGATGCAGAAAACTAAGAAAAAATGATGAGAGTGATGAGGACAAGGAAGACGATGAGATTACCAATGAGGATCTGCATGCTTATAGAGTGTCAAAAATGAGGGGATCACGTTCTCGGAAGGCAGGGACATCGGAAGAAGGATAGGAGAAAAAACAAGGACAAGGGCAAGTGCAAAGAAAAGGAAAGTATGTGTAGGAGAAGAAAAAGTGATAGAGGGACCTAGTTTCTTTTGGTGTAATGCTGTAATTGTTTTTGTAACCTCTCTTATATTTTAACTCTACGAACTCAATGTTAGTTAACATTCGGTTAGAAACACATGGACAATGTACGTGTTAGTTACTATGTCAATTTTCTTCGTTTATCTTGTCATTCTAAGACTTGTGGATGGATCTATTCTTTTGTGGATCATGGATCTCTTTGCGGGTATACGCGGATATATAAAATTGTCGAACACCTTTGCAAATATATGGATTTTTGTGGGTTGTTTCTATATTCTCCATTGGTATTACAGTCACGTATTTGCGAGATGATTGTGAGAGTGCATTCGTAATGGCTAGTAGGTTAGATTTAAGGGTCATGCTGCTCATTGTGTTTGCAACATGTGTACATATGGACTCTTTGTAGGTTGTTTATATTTGCATGGTAATGGTTTAAAATGCAGGTTCAAGTATTCTTTGATTTAGTGATTGAATTTCCAGTGAGTCGCATGGCTTCGATGCCTATGCGACAGCAACAACCACAGCTTTTGCTGTTATTCTTTTTAATGTTCAGAAAGGCGCTCCAGATGGTCACATATGCGGAGTTGAGCCCTCAAACGCACAGCATAGGCAACTGAGTATACCGTGTATGCAGCCACATATGCAGCCGAATATGTATTAAAAAATGAAAACATGCCCAGCCCAAAATCCCCTTCGGTTTAGTGAGACTCCACTACCCCCGAGCCCCCGAACCTATCTCGACTCTGGCACTCGCACCCTCGAAAACCCTAAACCCATTGCATGTGCCCTGCAGCACTGCCTACCACACATCTAAATCGCCGACCCTGCACCTAGAACACCTTCAATCAATCCACAGCCAGTCACTGAACAGCCACAATGCTTCATGTCCCTATGGTATGCTCGCTGCCTCCAATACCTTTGCTCGTCACTACACCGTCTCCTGATGTCGCCCCAGCACCTTCGAGCATCATCCCCAGCACCTCCAATCATTCCCGAGACCCCCAGCGCATGCAATCTACCCAGCAACTGCTGGCGGCCATCTCACTGCGATTGTAAGGGTTTTACTCTGCGTACATGAGATGCAACTTGTACTGTAAGTATTTTGGTTCAATGTTACTGCTCATTTAGCTTCATTTTGGTTCATTTTATATAAACAGAGCAACTCTTTTTGTTTACCAACTAGTCAACATCATATATAGGAACCTTGCATATCAATTTTTACGGTCGTTACATGAAGTTAGATTAGATCTAGGCCCACGAATTGCTGGAATTTTATTTGCCTACAAAAATAGCTAGTTATACTCAAATTCTTAGGCATGTTTGGGACTAAATGGATGCTTTTTCGAAATACTTTGATTGAAATCACATACTATTAAAATGTCTTTATATTCTATTTATGCTATATTTTTTTTGACAAATATCTAATATTTAAATTTATTATTATATTTTTAATTATTTGTAATTAAATAAATACAAACGACATAATCTCCATATACTTTTACACATACTTCCGCCTATCCGCTTATGCGCTTTAGACTGCTTGACCGAATGAATACCACATATGGACTTTCTAAACTTGATTTTTTACAAGTTTCCATCCGTTGCAACTACAAAGCCTGCATTGTGATTACTGCAGTAGCAACATGGTTCTAACATGGTCATCATGTCGTCGTAACAACATAAACAATCAAGAGAGTGGTCGCAAGTAGTCGTAATGTAGTCGCAAGCAAAACGACATTAGATACCTTTTTTTAGAAAATGGAGGGTAGTATCCCAAGATGGGACCCACCTCAAGATATTTTATATATTACAGGGTTAGAAATTACATCGTATTATATTCTCCATGATATACAAAGTGCCTTACAATGCTCAATTACATTTTCGGTGTAGAACGACTGCCCTCCGAAAAATGACATCGTTCCTATCGCACCAAATCACCCAAACTAACGCAAAGGGATAAGAGTTGTCTTTGTGTCTATATCTGCATATCGATCTAATCTTTCTCCAGAAGGTGGGATAATCCTGTCTGGCAAGCCACGTGATATTGGCACTGCTCCACACTTGAGCCAAGAAAGGACAAGAGAAAAACATATGGTCCACGTCTTCTGCTGCCGAACCACATATATCACATGTAGCATCCTCCATGCCTGATAACTGCCCCAACGACCTTTGGTGAGAATCCTACCAAGCCTGAATAGCTAAAGAAAAAACTTATCTCGGTTGGGCACTTTACTTCTCCATATCATCCATGTGTCAACACCAACCTCTTCTTGCATGTCATCCCCATCCTCCATAAAAAAAATGATATGCTTTCTTCACTGAAAACCTTCCATCTCCCCATACAAAATGGTTCTTACCAGAAGATGGACCCTCGATCTGCGTTTCTCTGTCTGTAGAGAAAGGAATTCCTCCACCCCTCTGATCTGATAAGTTCAAAGAGAAAATCAGAGACCACGACCCTCGATCCCGCTACACCAGCTCCTCTCTGTTACACACCAACTGCAGGATGCATGGATAATGTTTCCCCACCGTCCTATCCCCCTCCAATCATCAAGCCAAAAGTGAAAGCTTGTTCTACTTCCAAGTATAGGTCTCAACTTACTCGCCATCTCCGAAATAATTTTGGTAATCCCCTTCAACAAAGAGGACGATAGATGCCCCAGGACGACCTCTAACGACATGGGTGCCTCATATATCTTCCTCAGTAGACGGCATACTAGGTTCTCAGATTCCCCCCAAAGGCGTAAAACCTACTTCGCCTATTCATTTCCTCCACCCGCAACACTCCCAACACGCCCTTCCTCTTTGACATTGTCACCTTGCCCCAATCCCCAAGCAAAGCACACCAACGTTTCATCAGGTGGTCTGCAACGATCAAGCGAATATTTAAAGGAGTATACATAGGTATATGCAGGTTATACGTTTATAATTTTTTAGCTAAAAATATTTAAAATACAATAAAAAAACATGGCAATAGAGATTAATTTTATATTTGATTATTTTGATACAATCTAATATTAAATATATCAAATTAGATAATATAATATATAATCCCATTATACATAAACCTCTAGCAAAGCAAACCAAAAAAATCATAAAAATAAATGCCTCCATATTCAATATATCGTCTTTTTTCAACAAGGAAGGTTATTTTAAATCTCCAATATTTGAATCCCTAAAAGATTCATAGAATTTTTATTTCATATGCTTACATATACAATCATATGCACTGCATAGACCATATATATAGCCTTAAAAGATTCATAGAATTTTTATTTCATATGCTTACATATACAATTATATGCACTGCATGGACCACATATATAGCCTCATATACGGTTTATGTGGTCAGCATATGCGCTCTAGCCACATTGGATATGTGCTTCAATAAGGTTACCGAATACTCATTTGCGGTCAAATATGTGGCCTCCTACTCTGCATATTTGAACCTTGCCACGTTCCTTCCTTTAATTCATTCTTGCACAAACTTATATCTTGCAAACAAATAAATTTCCTTGTTATACTTAAATATAAGGAGCATTATTCACGGAGTTTCTCTCCGGCCAATATTCGAAAGATCTCTTGCATCGATACGACGATCTTGCTATGATGCCACAATCTGTCACGCCCTCCTGCCTATGTAACCTAGCATGGGTGACCTGGCATAGGAATCACGACTACAAAAGGTTCAAATAACTGGACGCAAGAAAGGCAAGATCTCAATCAGAACATTGCAAATCCCCCCTCCATAAAGTAGATGGCAAGTAAGCAACCCCCAATGTCGTAGACTAACTTAAGAAACCCCATAGATTTTCAATACCATCTGATAGAGCAAATCACTACATCCCCCCTAATTTTCAAGAGCCACTTAACAAAAACTGCCTCGATCATATCCTTTAGGAGAAGTGCACCCAGACTACCTTGATAAATCGGTTGTCGCCATATTCCGATCAGTTAGAGGGACCTTGATCATTCTGAAGTGGGTAGGAAGGATTTGGAGAAAGGATGAAGGGATTTGTTGCAACCTGATCCGTCATTTATATGGGATGTCCATTGCGAATCTGTTTGTGCAGCGTCAGGGCCAGAGGAGATCGGCTTTCTGGAAGGGGATCCTGAAGGTTATACCTCGCTTCCACGAGTTGTTTGGTTCTGTTGTGGGGAATGGTGAAATGTTTGGCTTCTGGACGGATGACTGGACTGGTGAGGGGCTTCTCAGTCGTCACTTTCCGCGCCTGTTTGCTTTGGCTACTGATCAGGAGATACGAGTTGTTGGGTGCTGGAATAACGGTAACTGGATGCCACCGTTTAGGGTTGCTTTTTTTTGGATCAGCGCATGGAGGACTTTCTTCATCTCCTGGATTTTCTCGGTCGGTTTGGGAGGCCATCCAATGGGGTGGATCACTGGAGCTGGAAGGGCTCTCCCTTCTCGGTTAGGAAGGTGTATGAATATATTAGTCGTCCGCCTCCGTCTCCCTCGGATATCGTCACTCGTGACTACGATTTTATCTGGGCTATGGGATTGCCTGAGAGGATTGGCTTCTTCTTGTGGTTATTTAGGAGGAAGCGTATTATAACTCGTGATAGATGCTCTAAGCCTTTCGAGTGTGTCTCCGACCGCTGTTTGCTATGTGGAACTGAAATTGAAACAATGGATCATCTTTTCTTTCGCTGCCGCATTATAGCCCCTATCTGGGATGATGTGGGGTTGGATTGGTTGCGGCACTTCGACTTTGATTCTTTTTGGATCTCTCTTTATGGTGCGCGCAAAAGACAGAAGAGGGAGATTCTGCTTCCGGTGGCTGTTTTTTGGGCCATCTGGCTTGCTCGCAATGCGAATCTGTTTTCGGGGATGCGTTTTTATTGTGAAAATGTCAGCTGCCATTACAAGCAATTGCTTGAATCTTGGCTTTTGTAAGCAGGTATATTGTTTTTTATAATATTAATCTAATGGGGCGGGCACTTATATTTCCCCCTTTTCTGACTTCAAAAAAAATTAGAAGGACGTTGAATATCCCCGTTGAGTTGGACCAAGAATACTACCTGATCAAAGACTCAAGAAGGTTATCGACCCTTATAGGGAGAAAACAATATGAGAAGAAGATCGACATAGTAAACAATACTACCTTAGAAGCACCAATTGATAGCCCCTCAACAAACAAGTAGCTTTTTACACTACAAAACATTGGCAGAACATCGATGAAATGTCAAAATATTGGCAGAATATCAATGAAATCTCGGAAATATGGTGAAATGTCGAAGAATGAAACAAAATATCAACAATATGGGCAAACTCTACTCATTCTTTAGCAATTCATCTTCCTAGAATAACAATCTTAAGATCTAAGTAATATATGTGGTTACATATATCACTAGATTGCAAATGACAATTTAACTTAATCCTAGAACCCGTTTAGCATATACCAACATATCGGTTACGAAAATACAACTCAAACAATGCATGCATCTTTGATTAGGAGAGAGAATGCGAGAAGATGGAGCGTGAGAGGCTGTTAGAAGGAGGAGAGAGTGTATAGGGCCATGAAACAGAGAGAGGGAGATGACGACAAGGGATGGAGACTGATGAGTCATTTGAAGAGGCATGAGCGGGGGATGTAATGCTTTTAGTATTTCATCTTCAACCAACTTACGAAGTTCTCTTCGCATCTGATTCATTGTTTTGCTTGCAGTGAATAGGGAAGCAGTTCGGAGTCATATTCAAGCAGACACGTTTCACAGCAGCAGTTCCAGGTGGGGCGGATATATAGGTTGCATGGGCTAGTGGAGGTGATTGTGACCTCTAAGTATCATACCACATTAGTTCTAATTTTCCAACCTAATCCAATATCCAAATCTGAAAATTTTTTTTAATGAAAGAAGGGTGGAATCCCAAGCTGGGATCCACCGCTAAGATATGCTATATTTATATTTATATAGATAATATGGATTTTACATAGCATTACCTTGCCTAACCCCAAGCGACACACAACACTTTACAATGCTCAACACTTAGAGTAAAACACCTGCCCACAAAAAATTGTAGCATTCCTACCATACTAGATAGCCCATAGGGTGGCAAAAGGATAATAAGCATACGCGTGGCCACCTCCGCCCATCGATCTGATACTAGTCCAGAAGTTAGAGTCATTTTCCGTTTTGGCCCAGGAAATCTGCGCCTCCCTCCACACCTGCTGATGGGAGAAAAGAAATCGATATATTAGACGTACCCGAGGACTCTCTTATATAGGAGAATAGCCCTGGGTTAATTACATGATAAGTACACTGAGAAAGAAGAAATTAGACTAAGCCATACACAATACTTACTTAACACTCCCCCTCAAGATGGAGCATATATATCAATCATGCTCAGCTTGGACCAACACTTCTGAAAAGGACTTCGTGCTAGAGCCTTGGTGAAGATATCAGTTGTCTGATCTCCTGTAGACACGTGATTTGTAGATATGAGCCCCTTCTAGATCAGGTCTCGAGTGTAATGACAATCCACCTCAATATGCTTTGTTCGTTCATGGAAAGCAGGATTATTTGCAATGAATAATGCGGCTTGATTATCACATAATAGCTGCATAGGAAGAGGAACATCTATAGAAAGATCAGTCAACACCGATCTAACCCACATCATCTCTGTACTCCCTTGAGCCATGGCTCTGTATTCTGATTCTGCACTTGATCTGGCAACAACAATCTGCTTCTTGCTTTTCCATGAGACAAGTGAGTGACCAACAAAAACAGCAAATCTTGAAGTAGACTTTCTGTCCGTGGGGCATCCTGCATAGTCAGCGTCTGCACATGTTGTTACCTCCAATGAACCGCCCCTACTGAATAGGAGTCCTGAACCAGGTGAGTTCTTCAGATATCTCAAGATCATATAGATAGCATCCATATGAGTCTTTCTGGGACACTCCATAAATTGGCTAACATTGCTTACAACAAATATAATATCCGGTCTGGTGATAGTCACATAGGAGCTTCCCCACTAGCTCCCTGTACCTCTTGCTATCGACTTCCTCAGTGTCATCATCATACAATTTCACATTTGGATCCATAGGCGGCATAGCTGGCTTGCACCCAGTCATACCTGTCTCAGACAGGAGATCCATGACAAACTTCCTTTGGGTCATTACTAGACCCCGATGATTCCTGGCAAATTCTAACCCCAGGAAGTAACGAAGGGTGCCAAGATCCTTGGTCACAAATTCTTTACCTAGGAACTTCTTGGCTACCTGAATACCTTGAGCATCATTTCCTGTTACAATAATATCATCTACGTAGACAAGAATAGCAAGTGTACCTCGCTGTGTCTTCTGAACAAATAGAGAGTGGTCCGCAGTGGACCTCTTGAATCCTTGTCGCTCAATCAATTCTGACAGCTTTTGATACCAGGCTCTAGGACTTTGCTTGAGTCCATATATGGCCTTATGTAGCCGGCATACCTTTTGTGACTCCCCCTCAGCAGTAAACCCAGGTAGTTGCTGCATGTAAATTTCCTCGTGAAGATCCCCGTATAGGAATGCATTCTTCACATCAAGCTGGAATAACGGCCAATCGCGTAAAACAACAACTGCTAGTAAAATCCGGAGCGTAGAGTGTCAGATGGAATTGATGAGGCGTAACGGGTCGGTAATTTTTAGCCTCGAGGCGTACTCCTCGGATGGAATTGATGAGGCGTACGCCTCAGAAGGTCGAGGCGGTCAGTGAGGCATTTTCTGGAATTTAAAGCATTTTTTAAGGATTTAAATAGTCTTATTGGTAGTTTTAGATGCTTATAAATGTATAATTGTCTAGGCTATATATTTACAAGATGAATGCTTGGAATTTTAAGTTTGTTCATATTCATATTGAGCATTAAACTTGTCTATTTTTTCCAAGAAATAATTAATATTACACTTTTAAATACACAATCCATAAAGTTGAAAGAAAGGCTAGTGTTAAGTGAGGTGACATAATGAGAAACGCAATATACTAACTAGAAAAAACAAGATAAGATTCAAGGCATGTCATTGTTGTCATATTTTATATATTAGTCATATAACAAATACATCTAATCATAATTTTTTATGCATCACAATATTTTTTAGCGAAAAATATGGTGTCTTTGATATTTTTATGGCAATTATAGCTAATGATTCTATTTTTGATTGGGTAGAAATTTAGTAGATAGGTTTATGGAGTTTACATATCCTTCACGTTCTTATCTTCATAATTTCACCATATATTACAATGTTATATATTATTATATCAATTAAGATAATTTCATCATAAATATATTTATTATACTTTTTGTAAGTATTTTTCTATACAAATCGAGGCTTACGCCTCAACCGCCTAGAGGCTACGCCTCGCCTCACCTCCAGGGAAAACGCCTCGTTCCGCCTTTCGTTTTTTCCAAACCTTGCTCGCCACTGGAGAGAACGTGTCATGATAATCTACCCCATATGTCTGGGTGAAGCCACGGGTCACCAACCTTGCCTTGTACCGATCCATGCTCCCATCCGCATTATGCTTAATAGAAAATATCCATTTGCAGCTTACTATGGACAAACCCTGTGGAGGACGGACAATAGACCATGTCCCACGAGCTGTTAAGGCTGCCATTTCCTCTTCCATCGCCTGACGCCACTTGTTGTCCTGTAATGCCTCCATATATGTTCTGGGTATAGTAACCACGGAAAGGCCAACAATAAACTTTTTGTACTCATCTGAAAGATGATCCAAAGAGACATGCGCTGCAATTGGATATTTAGCACATTGACGACGTGGCTTCCTCAGCACAATAGGAATATCCAGATCGTCCTCCACATTGTCCTCTACAGCAGAGTCATCCTGTAAAACTCCAGGGCCATCAGTAGAAACAGTGTTATCATGACATACCTCAGGCGTGCTGGAAGATGTGGATGGCTGATGAGCAGAAGTGCTAGTAAAAGACCTGCGCGTTAAACAATGGGAAAAAATCTCGACTGAGGTGGTGGTGGTGGAGGAGGAGGCGTAGGTGGTAGTACGTCGGCTGATGTGGTAGATGGAGGTGGAGGAACCACAATATCGTTTGCATTGTCATTGGATAACCTGTCACCTGCAGGAGAAAAATACAAGATAGACTCAAAGAAAGTGACGTCCGCACTCACATAGTATCTCTTATTCGTCGGATCATAACAGCGATACCCTTTACGAGAGTACCCAGCAAACACAAATTTGATAGCCTTTGGAGAGAGCTTATCACGACCAGGAGTACAATTATGCACAAACACAACAGACCCAAAGACACGAGGTGTGAGGGAGAAAAGATCCTTCTCGGGAAACACAATCAAGAAAGGGACCTTTTCTCCTAGAACAGTAGACGACATGCGATTCACCAAGTAGCACGCAGTGAGAACCGCATCCCCCCAAAAGGAGTGAGGGGCATGACTATGGATCAACAGTATCCGGGTGACGTCTAGAAGGTGACGATGTTTGCGTTCCGCCACACCATTCTGTTGCGACGTGTAACTACAAGAGGTTTGATGAATGATTCCCTGTGAGCTGAGGAAATCGGATAAATGCAGTGTTGAAAACTCCAACGCATTATATGTTCGGATGACTTTGATATTGGTAGAAAAAATGTTATTAACTTCCAGAATGAATTTTCGAATAATAGCACCTGCTTCAGACTTTTGTTTTAACAGGAATACCCAAGATAATCTAGAAAAATCATCAACTGCAACCATATAATACCGATGTCCCTGAATATCAGGTACACGACTCAGACCCCAAATATCAAAGTGAAATAGTTCAAAAGACGGACTACTGTGACGACTCGGACGAACAGGAAACGAAGACCTATGGTGTTTCCCAAGCTGACAGGCTTCACAATCCAATGCAGTACGAGTAGATATCTACGGCAAGACATGACACATTTTCTGCAGAGGCAGATGGCCAAATCGGAGATGCCAAAGGAAGGGAGAAGTGGATCTTGAGAGAGTAGTAGCAGCGCCAGCACATGGTGATATTGCAAGCTTATACAAGCCTTTCTGCTCATGGACACCAACAATCTTCCTGTCAGTCAGTATGTCCTGAAACACAAAAGTAGACGAGTCAAAGATGGCACGACAATGTAAATCTTTTGTAAGTTGGCTAATTGATAACAACTTGATATGAAAATTTGGTGCATGTAAGACATTTTGAAGAGTAAACGAAGATGTCAGGGTGATCTCCCCCTAACCAATAATGGGTAATCGGACCCCATTGGCAATGACCACAGATCGTCCTGGGGCAAGTGCTCTGTAGGTAGTAAACTGTCGTCTGTCGCCGTAGATATGATGAGAGGCTCCGGAATCCATAATCCAGTCTGTCAGATCCAAGCAAGTAGTACTAGTATGTGCATAAGGGGTACCTGGTAAGCTAGGAGACGCTCTGGCTGAAGCTGCAGCATCCGTTGAACCTGGAGATGAAGACGAGGGTGTAACAATCATATCACGAAGGCATGAGACGAGATCATCAAAGAGAGCAGTTGGAAGAGGTGCAGTTGTAGTCTCAGTCTGCTCAGCCACCCGTGCAGTGGGGGGATACCCATGCTTGTGAAAGCACGTCTCCTCAGAGTGGCCTGGTCGATGGCAGTGAGTACATGGGCCACGGTGTCTTCCTCCCCCTCTACCATGAGGTCCACGACCTCTAAAATATGACGCTCCTTCTCTGCCACGAGTGACAGCCATAGCTGTAGGAGTAGTCTGTGTTGTAGACATCGATGTAGTAGGGATCCTGCTCAATCGCTTATAAACCTCCTCCATTGCTGGGATAGACTCGCTAGTCGGAAGTTGAGTACGTGCAGCATCGTACTCTGAATCAAGGGAAGATAGAAAGACGCCAGTTATTGTAGCATTTCAGTAAGCATGTTGTTGCTCCGTACTGGTAGTGATCAGCATGAAGCTATGTAGTCTCTCGAACATGCCTCGTAGATGAGAGAAATGGGCATGTAACGGCTTCCCATTCTGTTTCGTAGAAAAGATGCCGAACTGTAACTGGAGAATTTTGCTCTCATTCTTAGACTGCCCAAATGTCGCAGCCAGGATATCCCACATAGCCTTAGCTGTGGGTTGGTTCACAATATCATTTGCAATCTCCGTAGTCAATGTCCCAGATAGCCAGATACGGGCATATGCATCATCTTGTTTCCATGTCGTATTTGTTCCAGTCTTGTCCTTCGGCTCAGATTCAGTCAGAATGTGCTCCTTGTTGTGGCACTGCATAAGGGTGCGGAACTGCATAGACCATAGTTCATAGTTGGTCCAATCCATCTTGATAATAGGGGTTGGGCCTTTGAAGGCACCCGAGGATATAAACATGTCACCCTTGTTGTCTGACATGATTGATGAAGAGCCTAGAACCGACGTAGAGAATCAAGTAAAGTGTCTACATATTCATATAAGAGGAAGGTTGTATGTGTGGACTCATACAACCATCCCTAGGCCTTGTTAAAGTGCCGACCTTAGTTGTGAGCCTTCGGGAGAGATCGGCTAGACCCGCAGTGGCTGTGAGGAAACCTAGGCCTCGCCGGAGTTTAGCACGATGTTGCTAGGGCTGCTGGGAGTTGTTGTGCGGGCCGCTGGGGGTTAGCACGCCATCGCAGGGTTGTGCGTGGCCGCCAGACGGGCTGTGGGGCCGGTACGGCGGCGCTGAACCGCCTGGGGAGGTGACCTGCGGGTGGAGAATCACTGGACCACCGGGGAAAGGCGGTAGGCGGTGCCTACGTCGGCGCTGGAGACCGCCTGGGAAGGCGTGGCGGCCGCTGACGCAACACGGGATCGCCGATAGGGGCGGTGGGGCTGCGTGGGGTCGCCGAGACCGCCGGTGGCGGTGCGGAAGGGAGCCCTGGGGTCGGGGCTTCGCCGCATGTGTGCCGGGGCGGTGGGAGAAGGGTGCTGGAGCGCGAGCGGCGACAGGGGTGGGGGGTGGGGGGCGACGGGTGGAGGGGTTTAGGGTTAGGATTTTGGGTGGTGGTAAACGAAACCCTAGTCTAGGACCGTTGCTCCGATACCATGATGGGAGAAAAGAAATCGATATATTAGACGTAACCGAGGACTCTCTTATATAGGAGAATAGCCCTGGGTTAATTACATGATAAGTACACTGAGAAAGAAGAAATTAGACTAAGCCATACATAATACGATATTTTACTTAACACATGCACCGAATGTGGACATGAGAAAAAAGGTGGTCCAAATCTGAGCATATATAAGGCTAAGGGGTCAGACCACTTGAGGCCCTTGACCACCTAACCTCGCAGGAGCTCTACCGCAGTGTCCGATCGGTGATCCGTGCACCATGAGATCATGACCGTGTTCACATGTATTTCATGCAAAGCACCCTGAAAGAAATGGTTTTCTGACGGAAGAGAAATTCAGGGGAACGTCCCAAAAGAAATGGATTTTTTATTTCCTCGTTGTTGGATCACATAATCACCGTACACCGCATGTGTGAGTTTTTGGGCTCGGATTTGGTCGTATCAATGCATGCAAGACAACTTTTCCAAATCCTATCGTCTCTATTTTCTTCGTTTCTAGTAGCATCACACATAAAAAATATGAGATTTATATCATTGCGATGAGGGTGAAAAGTAGAATAAACACATGCAATTATTTTCAAAATCTGGAACTTTTCAGAAGAGTGCCCAAAATTGATCAATCAATCAAATTCGTTGATCATGGTTGATCGATCAATCAAATTGACTGATCAATCAGGGTTGGTTGATTAGACCAGTTCATTGATCGATCACTCATGATATGTTGAACTCAAGGATTCAAATTGGAGTATCGAATATCGACCGATATCGATACTACTATGTATGTTGTTTTCCCGGATATCGGTGGATATATCATCGATATATCGGGATATCGATGGCGTATCAATAAAAACTTGAAGTTTTGAATGCAACTTTCTCCCATATCGACCAATATCATCGATATCGATTTCTCTCACCATATCGAGCTGTTATTGCATACAACTTCTTCTTGGCCTTAGATAAGGCTTTCCTAAGGTGATTTTCATCATTTTAAATGTACTTAGAAGTGAATTTCTTAGGGTTTGTATATTCATATTCCGTGCTCTATTAATTGAATTTGAGTTTTTCTAGTGTCATGATGTGGTTTCTAGTATTTATTAATATCTTAGAGAGATGGTTTTTAGAGTTTTTAATTTATTCATGATTATTCTAGATTTTTTTATTTCTCTTAAACATTTCAGGATATCGCCAGCATTTCGATATTCATGTGTATGCCTAATTCCAAGATATCACCTAATATCTCACGAGATATCAGTGAGATATCGATAATTCGCCTCATATCGGTCAAAAATAGAAAATTTCAATGCATAATTTCTCCGATATCTCGATCGATATCTATCGATACCATTGATATGGGGATGATATTTGCTCAATTTCACCCTCTTTTTAATTTTTGATCTATTTGTTTAGGATTTCTCTTTTGTATCTACTCCCGACATTAAAAATATATTATGAACCCGGTTTTGAAAGGGGGAGCTTTATTCCCTTTTGGCGACGAAGATGAAACAATTATAGAGATGATTACGCTCATTAACTTGTTCATTTGATATCTAAATATAGATCAACATTTTGTTTATATATAACATATGATGTGTTGTAAAGTTAATGTGCTAAATACACCTCTTTGATGTTACTAAGCTATTATTGTTTGAATTTCATCGTCCCTTTCTAATATCTCTTATTAGTCAACAATCAACATTGACAATGATGATATGTACATTATAATGTGTATTGTTGTACCAAATAAACCTCATTCTTGCATCTAAGTGTGCATTTATATGTTATTTATGATTTTAAGAACTAGGATGATCTTAATTTGCAAAAACAAATACTGTTTAGTGTCATTTCCAAGATTTCCATCGATATCTTCGATATATCCCGATATATTCCTGATATATCCCTTTTCGGACCGAAGGATACGATATCGATATCGATATTTTGAACCCTGGTTGAACATGGATCATGAAATATATGGGATTTTTAAAATACAAATAAGATAGACATGTACTAGATAGATGAGATGTAACTAAAAACGGTAAATATATGTCTGTTGGATAAAATTTAATGAAAATTGGGTCCAACATGTAAATGAATGAAAGTATACCATGGTGTGAGCATTATAAGAGGGGAAGCATCATATACAATAGCAACAAAGCTTTTTCCGACATTAAGTAGGGCGGGGTACATGGATTCTTTGCCTATCTTGGGTCAATCTCAGGCTTAAACCCAAAAAACTAAGATTCCTTCGTATAGTCTCATTCCAACACTTCTTGGGCCTTCCTCGCCCTCTCTTAGACGGCTCAACATCCCAAAACTCACATCTCCTAATTGATGCATCAGTCGACCTCCTTTGCAAATGGTCAAACCACTTTAAGCGGTTTTCTCGCATCTTATCCACGATCGGAGCTACACCAACTTTTCTTCTGATTGCATCATTCTGAATATGATCTTTACGTGTGTGTGTGTGTCCACCTTAGCATTTTCATTTCTGCTACTGCCATTCACCGCGCATGTCTATGGTTCATAGGCCAACATTCATATCCATAGAGCACAGCAGGTCTCACGGCTACTTTGTAAAACTTTCCTTTTAGTTTTAAAGGAATTTTCTTATCACATAGAACAATAGAGACTGCTCTCCACTTCCGTCAACCTGTATTTATTATATTAGTAACATCTCCATCAATGTCTCCATCGTGTTGCAAAATAGATCCCAAGTATCTAAAAGAATCTCTCTTCACATTGATTCCTTCACTATGACTTCCATCAAAAGTACACTCCATATATTCAGTCTTAGCCCTACCCTACGAAATCATTTAGTCTCCAATGCATGTCTCCGAGCATCAAGCTTCTCATTTACTCCATTTCTATTCTCATCAATCAACACAATATCATCAGCGAATAACATACACCAAGGTATCTCATCCTGAATGTGACTTGTCAACTCGTCCATAATCAAAGTAAAAAGGAACGGACTCAAAGTTGAATCTTGATGCAGGCCAATGTTGATGTCAAAATAATCAGTCTTCTCAGACTGGATCATTACACATCCCTATCATGCATATCTTTTATGAGGTTAATGTATAGGACAGGTACTTGTCTCTTCTCCAAAACTCTCCACAATATCTTCCATGGGATAGAATCGTAAGGCTTCTCCAAATCAATAAAAATCATATGGAGGTTCTTCCTTTTAGCTCTATAAATCTCCATCATTCTCCTCAACAAGTGGATGGCTTTAATAATTGAGCGACCTGCCATGAATCTGAATTGGTTTTCTTTTACTTTGGAAAGTTACCTCAACTTTCTTTCGATCGCACATTCCGAAATTTTCATAGTGTGACTCATCAGCTTGATGCCTCTGTAATTTGTTTTGAATGTCTCTTTTGTTCTTATAAAGAGGCACCACGATGCTTCTTCTCCGATCTTCGGGCATTTTCTTGCTTCGCCAAATAACATTGAATAAATTTGTAAGCCAAGTCAAACCATGCTCACTTAAAACTCCCCATATTTATATAGGAATGTCATAAGGTCCTACACTTTTCCCAGTATTCGTTTATAGCTTGCATGATTCAAGTAACTTTCATACTATTTAGATCTCCCAAAGTGAACTTTTTATTTCCTTCCCCAATGAAAAGCTTATAGAAATATTACTTCCATCTAATCTCTATATCCTTCCGAGTACCAAGTACATGACTTTCCTCATCCTTAATGCATCTCACTTGAGAAAGGTCTTTGGTCTTTATTTCTCTTGCTTTAGACAACCTGAATATATCCTTCAGAGACTCCTTAGAATCGAGATTTTTTACAAAACTTCACAAACTTTTGACTTAGCTTCGCTTACAGTCTTCTTTGCCTCCTTTGCTATTTTGTAGTGTGACAGTTCCTATGTTATATCCTTAGATATAGCTTTAAAGCATGCTCTTTTAATTTTGAGATTCCCTTGCACTCCTCCACTCCATTACCAAGCCTCCTTTTGGCCTGGAGCTCCTCCCTTTGACTCGCCTATCATCTCTTTAGATACCCTTCGGAAACAAGATGCCACCGTCACCCACATCTCATTTGCACTTCCGTTCCAATCTTAAGATAAGTCTTCTGAAACCTTCTCCCTGAAGCTTGATTGCTTCAATTGAAGATTCCACCATCTAGTTATAGTGATCTTAGAAACCCTCCTTTTCTTTACCAACCTTTTTATTTGCACATTCATGAGGCGATGTTGGGTTGTCAAACTCTCTCTTGGAATTATTTTACAGTCTTTGCAACACAACCGATCTCTTCTCCTCAACGAAAAGTAATCTATTTGTGCTCTAGTCAAGACACTCTTATAAATAATTAAATGCTCCGCCTTCTTCTTGAAGAGATTATTTGCTACGAAAAGATCAAAAAAATGGTGAAGCCTTCTCCCACTTTAAGTAGGGTTGGCTACATGGATTCTTGCTCAAATCCATTTTGAAAGATATGACTTTTTTTACGGTGGTTGTCAGCTACTTAACACAACCACCACAAGGGGAGATTTGAACCATGATCTTTTGGGTGGTAGACGCACTGCTTTACCACCAGACCATCAGAGTGGGTAAAGATCATAAGATGTTACAAAATCCAGAATGACTTTCCCCTCTTCATTTCTATCCCCGAAGCCATGGCCACTATGAATACTAGCATACCTCGAAGCATCCTTTCCCGCATATCCACTAAGATCTCCATCTAGGTAAATCGTCTCTTTTTATGGGATTCCTTGCATAATCTTATCCAAATCCTCCAAAAAAGCATGTTAAATCCTTTCATCTAAATCAATTTGTGGTTCATAAACTGGGATGATATTCGGAATTTATTCTTCGAGCGTCAATTTTAGCAAAATAATCCGATCTACGAAACTTTGTACCTTAACCGCATAATCCTTCAAATTTCTATGAACAACCACTCCAACACCATTTCTGCCCTTATCTTTATATGAATATCAAAGTTTAAAGCATGTCTTCTTGATCTTCCTTACTTTCTCTCCAACCTATTTTGTCTCTTGGAGACAGTATCTGAATCTTCCTTCATTCCATCGTATCTATTATCTCCATCGAATTGTCAGTCGAAGTGCCAATATTCCAACTACCTATCCGCAACTTCCTTTTCAACCTCTTTTGGACTAACTTCTTTACTCGCATGCGTCCATCATGCGATAACCCTTGCAAATTTTGGACTGCATCTAGGCGGTGATACAGCGGAACTAGCTTATTTATTCGCATGTATTCCTCATGGGAGAACCCTTGCAAATTTTGAACTATTTCCAGTCTACGATGTAGCGGCCCTTGCCAACTTCTTATTGCATTCGGGCGATGCAACGCATCTAGTAAGGAACGTCCCAACAAAATCTAAATGTTCGCTTAAATGTGAAAAGATCTGAAATATTTTGAGACAAATTCTTAAATAGTGTTCTTAAAAGAATACTATTTAAGAATTTATCTCTTTTGTGCTAGCTATCAGCTACCTAATGCGCAACCCTCCTCAATTTACTCAGGCTTGGAAGCGGCCATGGCTGAGTGAGGGGAAGCATCATATACGAATGAGAAATTATCAAGATTTGTGTATATCATATGGGTTGATATCTAGTTGGCGTGTATGGCCCGTGGACGGCTTTTCCCATGAGGTCTTGGTTTTGCCCACGAATGGGGATTCCCATGGTGTGTATTCACCTTGCATCCTTGCATACGGATGCAGTTTCCCGTGGGACATGATAGTTGGAGTTAGCAGTTGTAAGGGATGGACATGCACCCTTTGGTCCCTAGATAGAAGCCTAGATGGTCGTGACCCCAATTACATTGACTATGTGGCACATAGTACATTCTACCGATGTAGATTCCAGTAGCTGCTCGACAGAGTACATGCCAAGTTGCATGGTTGGTAGTCTAGTCTTCTCCTTCATACATAGAGTTAGTACTGAGAGACCAATTAGGGTTGATCACTCGAGTTGGTTTCTTAGTGGTAATTCTAAGAGGATAGTTCCAGATGGGTAGCGAAGGAATTGTATTGATTTCTTGTACCTGGAGAAAAACATAGCTAGTCGTAGATTCTTTCAACTACTTAGAGTAAGGTGATTAATCTGATCTAGTGAGTATGATCTTGTGTACTGACTTGCACCTTATACCATCATGGACTTCCATCGATGGGTAGTGGGCGTGGGCGGTTCCACTATGGTTTTCGCAAGAGTTGTTGTGGTTTAGCCTCACCTGTCGGAGTTAGCCCAGGTGAGATGACATAAAAATATATAAAAAACTTAAATGAAAGATCCATAGAATTGTTCCAACCGTCAGAGTTGTCCTGAGATGAGATAAACAATGAATTAAAAGATTAATAAAAATATTCCACCCGTCGAAGTTGTGTCTCGATAAGTTAGTCCCCTTGTAGAGGTCACGTATACGAGATTGCGTACATACATTGCCGAGTACATGTTCACCCAGTTAGCTTTCTTTTTACACCAGTGGTTAGTGTTGTGTTAATACAGAGCAATTGCTCGTGTTATAGTTATTTTGTTATTTATTTCTTGAGTCTTGTAACCCTTCAGGGTCCTTATGTAATTTCTCTTTTTTCTCTCTCTGGTTTCACGTTATATAAGAAACCCTAGATCCCTTAAACAAAACAATTCATTTATTCTCAACTTTTCTCCACATGATATCAGAGCAACAATCCTAAACTGGGGTTTGTACCCAACATCTCCCTCCGCCACCGCCGACATTAGCCCATCGATGGGAATACGATCTAATCCTTGTAGCGAATCGGTTACTGTTTTCATTGACTCATCGTAAGGTCCCTTGCAGCGGGCACTGTTGTCACCGCGGAACCCATCTGACCTTCAGTGGCAACATTAGTCTAGTGTACATGACCCATCTATGCTGCTAGCCAGCCCACTTGGGCACCATCTCATGGCCATATCTGACCATCTAAGCCATTGTTAACAATTCTTGTGCCACCTCTAACCCCTCTAGGGCTATCATGGACCTTCTTCAGCACCTCCTGTGTATCGCCAACCTCTTCTACAGCTATCAGGGTTGCCGCCAGTACCTTCTAGTGATATCGAAGGTGCTGCCAACACCTTGAGGTACCGCCAGCCGATCTATCCAGTTGTTGTGTATAGACCTATTAAGTGTCCTCCTAACTGTAATTGATTTGTCCAACACTTACGTTGGGATCTTCACACGACAAACATGGTGCATGTTCCCTAGTCACATGCGAGTTTAAAGCTCTAAGACAATCTTTTGATCTTTTTATCAAATCATGATGGCATCAGATCCTACTAAGATAAAATCCTACACTACGTCTTTTATGATGGTATAGGGCACTTCTATCAAACTTAAGGGTGCAGCGAACTATGTTCTATGTTCTTAGGCTTTCAAGGTGTTCATCGGGGGTCAGAGAAAGATTTATATTCTGACTAAGAAACCTCTGAAGGAGACATATAAAGATTATGAGTCGTGGCTTGGCGATGACTATCAAGTCATGACTTGAATGACTAATAGTGTTGGATCCCACATTGCGGCGAATCTACTCTACAAGGAGACAACAAAGGAGATGTGGGAAGGGTTGGAACAGACCTACTCCCGGCAGACGACCAAGTCTCGCCTCATAGACATATATGTGGATCTGGTCTGCATCTCAGGGAGAGTCCACTCTTGTGGAATAGTAATGGTTTCACATTGGTCTATATAAGGAGCTTACCATTTTTTAGCATGCTTGTTGCATTAAACATGTGACAGAGAGGTCTGAATGGCAAGTTTATTAATTTCTTATCAGATTAGATCCGAGTTATCAGATGGTGAAGCAGCAGTTTCTGATATTAGATACATTGCTATCCATGAAGGTCAGTTTTGGTCGACTCCATGAGCTCGAGACTTCTGTAGGTCGTACCTCTTCTTTGCATCATGTAGAGAGCTCTGCTCACATTATCTACTCTGGAAGGAGAGGTCGACACATCTTTCATGGTGGACGAGGCCGCAACTCTGGTCATTGTTGTGGTCGTGTCTGTGACACAGGCCATGGTATTGACTCGGCCCGTGGTCGTGGACGTGACTCCAAATATCTACTCTACATTCATTACCAGCGATGGAATCATCCATCGAAATGCTATTGGGTGAAATTTGGTTATCAAACCGATTATCTGCGAGCCAATACTAATAATGATGCACCTAGGACAGAGACTTCCTTTAATCAGGACTCTTGTGGACAGACAGTCCAACCACTGTCAATGACTACTCACACTTAATGCAGTTGCTTCAAAACTCCAGTGGCACTACTGGTGAGACTACTCATGTTGCCTACATGGCTACCACTTCAGGTACTATAGCGAACTCCGCCACTGCCTTAGCACCTGCTTGGATCATTGACTCTAGTGCTTCTACTCATCTGATGGGAGAAGGTATCATGTCTACCTCCTCCAAACCTTTCCAAACCTCTTCCACTGTGAAGTCGGTTATGGTTGCCAACGAGGTTCATTCCCATGTTACCACTGTTAGGACAATGGAGTTCCCATCCAAGCTCTGACTCACTGGGGTTTATTATGTTCCTAACTTTTTTTAGCATACCGCCTGTTTATAAGCTTTGTGTTGAGCTAAATTACTGTGTGATTTTTGATGAGTTATTTTGCTATTTTTAGAACCTCCTGATGATGCAGATTTTTGGTCGAGAACGTGAGAAGAATTACCTCTACTATCCTGGCATTCCTTTATATACTACTTTTGTTGGTGATGTGTCAATCTCCACCGATCTGTTTCTCTGACATTCGTGTCTTGGGCACCCTTCTATGAAAGCCCTATCCATGATGTTTCTCGAACTTTCTTCTCTAAAGCTGTTCGAGTGCGAGGCATGTTAGTTCAGCAAGCATCATCAGATGTCCTTTCCTCCTAGAGTTGAGCCACGACATACTTTACCCTTTACTTTAGTTCATTGTGATGTTTGGGGACTGTGGAGAAAAATAAGAGAATGCAATGAGGTACTTTATTCAGGAGGTCTCTTATATAGGTTGAAACCCTAGAGCATTCATAAAAGGGAAATTACATAAAAAGACCCCGAAGGGTTACAACTCAGTAAAATAAAATAAATCTAACTCTTAACACTCTCCCTCAAGTTTAAGCATATATGTCGATCATGCCCAACTTGGAGATTATCCACGAGAGACATTTCTTTGTTATCGCTTTCATGAATATGTCTGCAAGATGAAAATCAGTGGAGATGTGTGGAGTAGTGATCTTCCATCCTCGTATAGTATCACGAACAAAGTGATAGTCAATTTCAATGTGCTTGGTCCGCTCATGGAAAACATGATTAGTGGCAATGTATGTAGCAGGCTTGTTGTCACAGTACAAAGGAATAGTAGCAACAACAATAACAAGTTCATGTAGAAATGGGACTAGTCAAGTAATCTTACAGGTGGCCTGAGACATTGTCCTGTACTCTGCCTCTGCATTCGATCTGGAGACTATGGTCTGCTTCTTGCTCCGCCAAGTGACAAGGTTTCCACCGACCATCATAACATATCTTGTAGTGGACCGACAATCCTCAAGAGAACTAGCATAGTCTGCATCAACATAATCAGAGACATCAATGTGGCCATTGACCCCATAGAAGAGGCCTCGCCCTGGGGTTTCCTTCAAGTAGCGAAGGATCAGAAGAACATCCTGCCAATGACAGTAAAGTGGTCTCTCCATGTGTTGGTTGGCTTTGCTCATATCATAAGATATATCTGGCCTAGTGATAGTAAGATAAAGCAGTTTGTCAACTAGGCTTCTATATCATGTAGTGTCTTCAAATGAAGGATCAACTGAAGTAGAGTGCTTCCTCGGGTTAGCATGGATGCTAGATAGTTTCCATCCAAGTAGTCCAGCCTCGATTAAGATGTCCAAGCAATACTTCCTTTATGAGAGATGAAATCCTTCTATTGTATGTATCATTTCTATGCCAAGAAAGTAGCAGAGTTGGCCATGGTCCTTCGTGACAAAGACCTTCTAAAGGAAGGCATTGGTCTCTGAAATGCCATCTTTGTCATCACCCGTGACAACCATATCATCAATGTAAAATGCAAGTATGACAATTGTTGGGAGAAATAAAGTGAATACCATAGAAGAGACCCTAGGGCTCTATTATATAGGAGAAAAGCCCTGGGTTAATTACAAGAGAGATACATAAAGAAAATAGAAATAAGAAAAACAATAATGTGAGATACAAATATCTCAACACTCCCCCTCAAGCTGGAGCATATACATCTATCACGCTCAGCTTGGAACAACAGTTTTAAAATGGACCTTTAGCAAGGGCTTCAGTGAAAATATCTTCAGTCTGATCTCCAGTAGCAACATGAGAGGTGGATATCAGACTTTTCTGGATCATATCTCTAGTGTAATGGTAATCCACCTCTATATGCTCGGCTTGTTCATGAAAAGCAGGATTATTGGCAATAATAGAGCCGCTTGATTGTCACATAAAAGATGCATGGGAAGAGAAACCTCAATCTGTGCTAGATCTAGCTACCACTGTCTACTTCTTGCTTTTCCATGATACGAGCGAGCTCCCAACGAAAATAGAGAAGCCAGAAGTAGACTTCTTGTCTCTTGCACAGCCTGCATAATCTGCATCTGCACAAGTTGTCACCTCAAGAGATGTATCTCTGCTGAATATAAGACCAGATCCAGGTGACATCTTTAAATATCTCAAGATCATATAGACTGCATCCATATGAACCTTCCTAGGATGCTCCATGAACTGGATAACCTTGCTCACGGAAAAAGATATATCTGGTCTAGTGATAGTTGCATATAGGAGTTTCCAACAAGTTCTCTATATCTCCTCTTATCTACCTCCTCAATGTCATCATCATATAATTTCATACTCGGATCAATAGGGGTAGTAGCATGCTTGCACCCTGTCATACCTATCTCTAAAAGAAGATCTGTCACAAACTTCCTTTAGGTCATCACAAGACCATGTTGGTTCCTAGCGAACTCTAATCCAAGGAGGTATCGAAGATTGCCAAGGTCCTTAGTCACAAACTACTGACCTAGGAACTCCTTGGCAACCTGAATGCCTCGCTCATCATCCCCTGTGACATATCATCCACATAGACAAGAATAGCAACAGTACCTCTCTGTGTCCTCTGAACAAAAAGTGAGCGATCTGCAGTAGACCGCACAAACCCCTGTTGCTCTATCAACTCTAATAGTTTCCGGTACCAAGATCTCGGACTCTGCTTCAAGCCGTAAATCGTCTTATGGAGCCTACACACCTGTTAAGACTCCCCCTTAGTAGTAAACCCTGGCGGTTGTTCATATATACCTCCTCCTGTAGATCATCATATAAAAATGCATTCTTCACATCAAGCTGGTAAAGAGGCCAGTCCCGTGAAACAACAACTGATAAAAGAATGCGAAGTCTCGAGTGTCTGGTTACTAGAGAAAAGGTATCCTGATAGTCAACACCATAAGTTTGGGTGAACCCACGTACCACAAGCCTCACCTTGTGGCGATCCACACTACCATTTGCACGTTGCTTTACTGTAAAGATCCATTTCATCCCACAACAGAGACACCTGGAGGAGCAGCAACAATGCTCTAGGTACCACGTGACTGCAAAGCGGCCATCTCCTCCTCCATGGAAAGTCACCATCTATTGTCATGTATGGCCTCCTGATATGTACGTGGGATAGTAACAGCTGAGAGTCCCACAACAAACCTCATGTACTCCTCTGAAAGATGGTCCAAAGAAACATGCGCAACAAGAGGATACGTGGCACATTAGCAACGCGGCTTCCTCAAGGCAATAGGTATATGCAGTTCATCAACCTCTATGTTCTCTAGGATAAACTCTCCTATGCAGTGTCGTGTGGAACAATCAAATATCCAGTGTCGTCAGTAGAAACAATGTGCTCATTACATACATGAGGCGTGCTGGATGATGGGGAAGGCGCATGAGCAGAGGGGCGAGTAGAAGACCTACGAATATAAAATCATGGTAGGAACCGCGTCTAGGTAGGAGGAGGTGGAGGTGGTGGAGATGGAGATGACTGAGGCTCAACATGGGGTGCAGATGGTAGAGATAACGGAGGTGGAGTAACAACAACATCCTCACCAGAAACATCATTAGACAACCTGTCACCTGTAGGAGAAAAGTACATGATAAACTCAAAAAATGTGACATTAACACTAACATAATACTTTTTCCCTACATGATCAAAACAACGATACCCTTTTTTGGGTACGAGAATAACCAACAAGACACACTTGACAACTCTAGGTGAGAGCTTGTCACGACCAGGAGTGAAATTGTGGACAAAGGCCACAGACCTAAAAACTCTAGGAGTAAGGGAGAACAGGTCCTCGAGAAACACAATCGAGAATGGAACCTTTTCTCTAAGAACCGTAGACGGCATACAGTTCACCAAGTAGCAAGTAGTGAGAACAGCATCCCCCCAGAAAGAATGAGGAGCTTGACTCTGAATCAGAAGCGTCCTCGTGACATCCAGAAGATGACGGTGTTCGTGTTCAGCCACACCATTCTGTTGTGAAGTATAAGCACAAGAGGTATGATGAACAATACCAAGAGATTGGAGAAATGCAGATAAATGTAAGGTAGAAAACTCCAAGGCATTGTCAGTACAAATAAATTTCACACTGCAGAAAAGATGTTTTTGACTTCAATAAGAAAAGATTTAATGATAACACCTGCTTCAGACTTATGTTTTAACAAGAACATCCAAGATAATCTAGAAAAATCATCCACATCAACCATAAAAACGGTGTCCCTGATGATAAGGAACACGGCTAGGACCCCAAATGTCAAAATGAAACACCTCAAAAGACTGACTATTATGACGACTCTGACGACTCGGAAAAGAACGATGGTGCTTTCCAAGCTGACAGGCTTCACAATCCAAGGTAGCACGAGTAGAGATCTGAGATAGAACATGACACATCTCTGAAGAAGAAGGTGTCCAAAGCGAAGATGCCACATGAAGGGAGAGACAGATCCTGAAGGAATAGTAGCGGCTCCTGTGGATGGTGGCAGGGCAAGCTTGTATAGACCTCTCTGCTCATGGCCACCAATCACCCTGCCCGTGAGTATGTCCTGAAACACAAGAGAAGAGGGATCAAATATGGCACAAAAATGTAAATCTTTTGTAATTTGACTAATAGACAAAAGATTCATCTGAAAGTCTGAATCATATAAAACATTATGCAGATGCATAGAAGGAGCTAGAACAATCTCCCCCTGACGAACAATGGGTAGATGAACCCCATTAGCAATCACCACGGATCTACCAGGCGGGATAGACATGTCAGAATTGAACAGTGTCCGATCACCACGCATACGATGTGATGCTCCAGAGTCCATAATCCAGTCTGTCAAATATGAATTGCTACAACTGGTAAACGCATAAGCCATACCTGATAAACTAGACGAAACTCTGGCATTAGCTGCTACATCTGAAGAACCTGCAACTGAAGTAGTAGATGTGCTCATCATCTCTCGTAATCTGGACACAATATCATCAAAACGTGCATCATGAGCAGGGGCAGAAGTAGGCTCGGTCTATCTCCTCAGAATAACCAGGACGGTGACAATGAGAACATGGGCCACGTTGACATCCTCCTCCTCCTCCTCGACCATGAGGTCCACGTCCGTGAAACTGTAAAGTCCCCCCCTCTGCCACGAGAGGCTGCCTTAACAGAGGGAATCTGGACCGTAGTAGTAGATGAGGTAGTGAGCCCACTCAATCTCTTGTATGCCTCCTTCATTAGAGGTATCATCTCTCCAATCATAAGTTGAGTATGTACAACATCGTACTCTGAGTCAAGAGATGACAGAAAGACCCCTGTCATAGTGGCATTCCATATGATTGCTGCTACGCTGTGCTGGTAGTAATAGGCATGAAGTTGTGCAGTCGCTCAAACATGCCTCTAAGATGTGAGAAGTGGGCATGAAGAGGTCGACCATTCTGTTTGGTCGAGAAAATATCATACTGCAGCTGAGGAATCTTGCTTTCATTCGTTGCCTGCTCGTATGTATCTGCTAAGATGTCCCACATAGCCTTAGTTGTAGATTGATTGACAATATCGTTGGCAATCTCCGTGGTGAGTGTCCCAAAGAGCCAAATGCGAGCATAGGCATCATCTTGCTTCCAAGAAGCATTGGCCCCAGTCTTGTCCACCGGCTCCGAATCTGTCAGAATGTGCTCCTTGTTATGGCACTGCATAAGGGTGTGAAATTGCATGGACCACACCTCATAGTTGGTCCCATCCATCTTCATGATGGGAGTCGGGCCCTTGAAGACACCGGACGATGAGAAGACTTTACCCTTGTTCTCTGGCATTGTAAACAAAACACCGTAACGCGGAACAAACTGAGGAGTAGACTGAGATGAGAGAGTCTACACAATCATACGGAGGATTGGTTGTATCTGTAGACTCATACAACCATCCTTACCACTTCTTGTTGTGATCTAGAGTCAGAAGACGTGATTTATATGTGTAAAATCACGAAATCTAAATAAAATCAGACCTTAGCGGCATGCAGAAACGATCAAACTGCAGCAAGAACCCGAAGTTAGGGCCGAACCGGTGAGAGGAGTGGCCTGTCTGAACACGCGGACACCGTGGGTGGATGGGTCGTTGTTCGACAGCCCTTGGGCGGCACCGGAGAGCCCCAGCGGCAGCCCCGGACGGCTGGGCTGCTTGCTGCGGCGGTCGGGAAGAGGGGCGGGGGGAGCAGCGGCGGCAGGAGGGTGGTGGTGTTCCCGACGGCGGCGACTGTGAGGGGGGGCGCGTGGAGGGTCAGGGTTAGGGTTGGTGGGATATGGGAACCCGGTCTAGGATTGTTGCTCCGATACCATGTTGGGAGAAATAAAGTGAATACCATAGAAGAGACCCTAGGGCTCTCTTATATAGGAGAAAAGTCCTGGGTTAATTGCAAGAGAGATACATAAAGAAAATATAAATAAGAAAAACAATAATGTGAGATACAAATATCTCAACAACAATGCTAGTGGTCCGTCCGACAAAAATAGATTAATCAGATGTCCTCTGGAAGCCACAAGTTCCGATCTTAGTAGTAAGTCTATCAAACCATGCTCGAGGACTCTGTTTTAGGCCATAGATAGCCTTGCGAAATCGACACACACACACCCTCCTTGACTTCATAACATGGAGGATGCAACATGTAAACTTCCTCCTCAAGATCTCCATAGAGGAAAGCATTCTTCACATCGAGCTGATATATAGGTCATCTAAACGGATGGTACAAATAGAGCCCATCCTCGCCACTGGGAGAAAGTCTCAAAGTAGTCAACCCCAAAAGTATGTGTAAATCCTTTGTCAACCAGTCGTGCTTTTAATCCGTCAATGGACCCATCATGCGATAATTGGTCATGAAGACCCATCTACAAGTCACAGGACGAATTCCTATGAGACGTGGTACAAGGTCCCATGTTCCTCTGGATGTAAGAGTGTCTATTTCCTCGTTCATTGCTTATCTCCAGCCATGATCTTGTAAAGCTGTGATGATCTCTGGTCATGAGAGCTACTGCACATCTCTTGTCATAGCATGATAAACCATCAATAGAAGTGAATGACATAGGGTGGAATGTTACACTACCTTTTTGTTCTATGGAGAGCTATGGGAAGCTCTTAAGGCACACCCAGGGCAGCAGTGGTGGGAGCACTTAAAGATGGCATCTCATCCTATAAAAGAGGAACATGCAAAGGCACATGAGCAGGCACAGATGTATGTTTGCACTTATAAACAATCGATGGTGGAGGTAGATCCAAGGGAATATCCGTGACAAACAGAGTAAAGAAGCTAGTCTATTAAAAGAAAGTAACATCCGCAGAAATATAGTATCGGTGCCTAGTAAGGTCATGGCGTACATAGCCCTTTTGGGTGCGTGAATAGCCAAGAAAAACACACTTGACCATCCTATGTGACAACTTATCGACTGCATGAAAATTGTAGACAAACGCAATACACCCAAAAACTCTCAAAGGTAATGAGAAGGGCGACTCATTGGAGTAGAGTAAACCGAAAGGTCCCCATATATCATCGACAAAAATAACAAAATATTTTTGTCTCATCGGAGTTCGAATTGGACAAGGTCCCCATATATTACAATAGACAAGAGAAAAAGAAACATCAGGAGGGACTTAACACGTGCAGGAAAAGATGTCTGATGATGTTTCCCAAATTGACACACCTTGCACTCAAAGGGCTTGAATGTAGAAAGTTCAGGGAACATCATGGACATAGGCTTAGCTTGGCATAAGGATATCCAAAAGGATCGTCGGAAATCGACGCAGCACCCACAAAACTCAAATCAAACAGAATATCAAGATAGCAGAGGCCATTCTACTCATACCCCACCACCACCAAAAATCTGCTTCATCCGGATGTCCTGAAAATAACAATAGAGTTCATAAAAAATCACTCATTAATTACGCTCAGTACATAGCTTTTGAACAGATAATAAGCTAAGAGGAAAAGCAGGAGCACGATAGACTCTAGTCAGTCGGAGCTTGGAGAACTCCACAATTCCGACAGTAATGACAAGGGAATGTGCCTCATTAGGAACCCGAGCTATCTTCACAGAGGATGAGGGTTGAGAGAAGGTAAGTAGACTACCTTATCATGTCAAATGCGTAGATGCCCCGTCAAGGCCAGAAGCAGAGACAGAGTTGGCTATTGTCAAGCTTGCAAAAGTCGGCCGACTAAACCGACTAGTCGGCCCGACTAGTCGAGTCGGGGGGTAGCCGACTCGACTAGGCCTAGTCGGCCTTTAGTCGGTCCATCCGACTAGTCGGCCGACTTTTACAACAACCTTTTTTATTTTTTTAGTTTTTCACTTTTTTAAAAAAGCAAACATATTCTATCATGCTTAATTTTATATTTAAAGTCAATTACTTTTTTTGTTTCATCAAGATGGTATATAAAATGTACAAATATATGTATATATATAAGAATATATGTATAAAAAATGATTTATATATTTAAAATAATTAAAAAATTGAAAATCGACTAATGACCGACTAAATCCGACTAGTCGCCCGACTACCGACTAATCCTTAGTAAGTGACCCTGCCGACCGAGTACCGACTACCGCTTTCTGCAACCTTGGCTATTGTACATAAAGTTGTAGAAACTAGTAGCAGTAGAAGTGGTAAATAGTGCATTCATCGATGGAGAGGCTGGGGTTCTGTAGAAGCTGCCTCAAGCATGAGTATTATGAAGCACACTAAAAGGTGTTGGCGTTCCACCAGAATATTGCTCAGGTGAGTCCACTACAGTATCATAAAATGTTATATGAGGTCGTCTCATAGGCAATGTTGGCATTGGACTAGATGCCAAATTTTGCCAAGCATCGCTCTGAATGGGTGGTTCCAGTACCTACAATGAATGTACGCTGGATACTAAGGAGAAGTAAACTCACATACACGACCACGGCCAAAATCTCGTCCATGTCCTAAGTCACGTCCACGACCACGACCAAAGTCACAGACTCGACTTCCACAGAAACTGTCGTCCTCTATTCCCGGACAATGCATAATGAGCAGAAGTCAGTGATCAGAAAGTCGATCCGGACGGTCGCATATGCGGCTGCGTATGCGGCCGCATATGTGGAGTCGGGGTGCAAAGCGCAATGAGTAGTCTATAGTCGATCCATATGCAGTAAAAGCACATATATTGTCGAGTAATCGCATATGCAGTCGCATATGAGCTCATGTATGTATTAGAGGTAAGCTGTGAACCCAAACATGTATACCCGATTACATTTAACCTGATCATAGAAAACATCTCGCCCAACTTTGAGTATATCCCCACCTCAATTAAGAAACCCTAGCATTGTGCATTGGCCTCTCCATCTCCAACCGATGCCTCATCGTGCATGCTCTCTCTCTAGTATCACGCACCTCCGAGCATCGGTTGGATGTTGTAGCTCCGAGCATCATCTCTCTCTAGTCGTCACGATGTCGATTTGTGTAAGATTTGTCTCATGTGTTCTTTATTCTTTTGTATCTCTTGTTTCTTCTCTAATTCTTTGTCCCAAATGGTTTCCTTTCTCATTCAGTTCCCATTCCACTTGCATCCCGTTGCTTCTATTCTCAATGGCATTTTAAGGATTTAAACTTTGCATTCAAGTATCATGTTATCTTTAGTTGCGTGCAAAGTTTTGTTCATCTTTTTTCATAATTTGCATTGAGGATATTTTAGAGCCTAACATGATTTAATCAGCTGATCGACAACTTTTTAACTGTTTGCTTTATCCTTCTTCCCATTATGCTTTAAAAGATACGATGAATTTTGCTTGTAGAATCGTGGAGGAAAATAACAAAAGGGGCATACTTGTTGATCATTTGAATCATTTATATATAAACTTAGTAGAATTAAATGCTTAGCCTTTCATGATTTGTGCTAAAAATATACAAATTTTATATACCAGGTTTTAGTTTGAGATTATTGCCTTGAAAATTAGGTAAGGTTTGTGCAGGTAGGCGGTGGAGGCTGGGTGGTGTGAGGGCTTCAGGCTAGGGAGCATGTCTATTCCGGTGCTTCAGTATGCGGATGATACGATCCTTTTTTTTGGTGGCTCAGAGGAGCAGAATAGCAATGCGGCGCACCTTGTCGATATTTTGGAAATCTCTCTGGACTTGAGCTTAACAGGAAGAAGTCAGTGGTCGTAAGCCTTAGTATGGATATGGGGGAGTGCAGCAGGCTCACGAATGTGGTGGGATGCCCTTTGGGGGAACTCCCTATTCCATACTTAGGACTATCGTTGACAGACGACAAACTTAAGAGGTTGGATTGGGACAGTGTCATGCTCAGAATGGAGGAGAGGCTGGCTGGATGGAAAACGATAACATTGTCTAGGGGTGGGAAATTGACACTCCTCAAGCATGTCCTTGCTGTTTCTTCTACTCGACGCGATTGATGTTGGTTGGGATGAGGAAAAAGGTGGAGGCTATGATGAAGAGTTTTCTCTGGTCAGATGGAACACAACAAAAATCAGGGTTGCATCTCGTGAGCTGGGATGATGTCACGAAAGGGAAAGTGTGATGGTGGCCTTGGTGTCCGTGATGTCGAATTCATGAACAATGCCTTGCTTGCCAAGTGGGTGACTCGGATTTGGGGTTCCTCGACCTCGTTAGCTGCAGACTATTGAGGAGCATTTATGGTGTCAACGAGGAGCTGACTGCCGGAAGGAAAAGGTTCGAGTCGTTGCTATGGATCGGAATATGTGTCGTTTTGCCAACTATTGCACCTAGGTTGCGGCCCCGCGCGGGTAGTGGCCACACTTTCAGATTTTGGAGAGACGACTGGACGGGAGAGGGTGCTTTTGGGGGAAGATATCCTAGGCTGGAGGCGTTGGCGACGTCGAAAAATGCAACTCTTGCTCAGGTGACGGATCATGGGGCGTGGGGGTCGCTGTTCGTCGCGGACCTCTCAGACCAACGCCTCGACAACTTCATGAGGATGTTGGCAGAGATTCCGACGCCAGGGGAGCCGACACAAGAAGCGGACCATTTTGAATGGGAAGGGGGGAGGTTTTTAGTTAAGAAGGCATATGAGTCAATGAGGGGTTCGGCGATGCCTGAGGATCGGGATGAGGATCTATGTCAGGATATGAAGCTCATTTGGGCAGCAAGGATCCCGCAAAGGGTGAAGATTTTCCTTTGGTACCTTGAAGAAACCGGATATGCGATAACGCAAGGAGGGGAAGATTGTTTGGCATCGACGACACGCGGTGTGACAGATGTGAGGACTCTGTGGAAGATATGGATCATTTGTTTTTTTGGATGCGCTACGTCGAGGCAGGTTTGGAGGGACGCGAAGGTCGCTTGGGTTGAGACCACCGGGTCTGACCCGTTCTGGAGGTCGATCAGCTCTGTGGGCATGGGATCGTCGGATGACTGCTCCAAGCTGTTTGCGGTGTTGTGGGCCATTTGATTGGGGCGGAATGATTTCATATTCAAGAATCAGAGGTTCTACTCTGAGAATATTGTTTCTCACTTCAAGGCCTTATATAATTTTTAGGCCTCTTCGTAATGTAACCCATATTTCCAAATTTTAATGCAATCTGTGGTGACTCCCGACTCGAGAGCGCACCCTTTTTTTCATGTCAAAAAAAAAGAATATACGTATAGAAAATGATTTATAGATTTAAATAATAAAAAATCAAAATCAACTAAAGGTTGGCTAAATCTGATTAGTATTTCGACTGCTGATTAATCCTTAGTGGCATGGCTGATTGAGTACTAACTACCAACTTCTGCAAGCTAGCCTTCAATTCACTCACCTTATACATGTTTTTAGCGGATAAGCGTATCCATATTTTTTATTAGAAAGAGGGTATAATCCCGAGATAGGACACACTTACATTAATTCAAAACTTAATATATAGAGTTCCAGTGAGCAAGAAAAGCCCTATAATGACTCAGTACATTATCGGAATAGAAAGTATGCCCCCCTAAAAATAGGCTCGTTTCAAGCACACCAGATTGACCATAAAAGGGCAAGAGCAACAGACGCATCCTCCTGTGAATTTCCACACACCGATCTAATGGAGCTCCAGAAAGCAGTGTCGTTCGCAGCCCTTAGCCAAGAAATAACAGCTACCTCCCAAACCAAAGATGAGGTCATGCACCCGAAGAAGAGATGATCCAAGTCCTCCTGCTCATGGTCGCACTTTCGCACAACGCGTCACTTGTATGCAATAGCTTGTCCCACCGCACCTTAGTTAGCAAGCGATCATGCCTCGTAGCCATAGAAACGCATTGATCCGCAAAAGAATTTTACTAGCCCGTATAATTCTGCAATCCCGTCTGAAATTATCATGTGTCATTCTGTAAATGAGCGAATAAATGATATGCCTTCTTTACAGAGAAATTATCATTTTCCCATGCATAGTGATCCCTACCGCTCGCAGACCCTCAAAATCCGACACATCACCGAGTAGTGGTTAGTACTCATTCAGCCTCTTCTCCGAAAAGACAAAAGAGAAAGACGGGGTCCAGGTTCTAGCCAACCAAACCTGATGGAGCCATGCATTCTGATTGTCTGCAAGAGCGAAAAGACGCAGGTATCTCTCCCCTAATTGACCCAAGCATGTCCAGTCGTCCAGCCAAAATCGAAAAATCTCATCATTGCCCATAACTGGCTGAAGACATTCACCCAATTCCGGCAGGATCTTGGTAATCCCTTGCCAAAGGGAGGAGGGCAACCGCACATTAGTCTCCCTTAGCGAACCACGGATGTCATATATACTCCGCAAAATCATGGAAATGGGGTCCTCTGCACCTCCCCACTATCTGAGCACCTACCTTATTCATACATTCCAAACTCAATACCCCTAAGCCACCATCTATTCTAGCACTAGCGGCAGTGTCCCAGTTTACAAGATGCACGCCACTATTCTCTTGTCGCATGTCCGACCAGAAAAAAAGCGTCTCATCAAGGCCTCTAATCTCGACCTCACATCCGATGGAAGCATCATAGTAGAGGAGAAAAAAAGGGAAATAGCATATAAAGTATGCTTGATAAGCACTAGCTTCCCTCCTTTGGATAACATCTTCGCCTTCCAACCTTCCATCTTGTTCTCCAACTTGTCTAACACTAACCTCCATTCCAATAAAAGAAGACATCCTGCCACACATGGGAGGCCTATATAGGTGACAGGGAGGGATCCGCATGGGCAGCGTTGCACAACTCCTGAGTTTCCTCCTGAGAGAGCCTAAACAGAACAAATGCAAACTTGTTTCTATTAATCCTTAGGCCCTAGATTTCTCCAAATATGTCCATTATACTAGTGACCCGTTGTGCAAGGTCCAGATCTCCATCAAGAAAAATGGCAGTGTCATCAGCATACTGCAGAATGGATATCGACATATTCTCTCTCGTGTAGTTTGCACAAAGGCCACCATCCGATGCCAATCTCATCATAACAACAAAAGCATCTGCCACGAACACAAAGAGGAAGGGTGCCAAAGGGCAACCCTATTGCACCCCCTGTTGACGCTGAAAGTAGCCCCCATCCGAATGACCATTCACCAAAACCGAGTAATGGACGTTGTAACATAACGCTTCATCAAAGCACAATCCACGTGCTAGGAAACCCATCTTCTGAAGTGAATTCCATCGCCAATCAACACAATCGTAGCCTTGGATAAATCCGCATTCCATAGGACACCACTCTATTGAGATCTCTTCCAATCCAAAACCATCCCAATGCAAGATTCCAATTGTACGCCATGTGCCGACCAAGAACAAAAGCAGTCTACTGAATGGAAATTATATCACCAAGCACACCACCAAAGCAATTGGCCAAAATGTTGACCATGATGAGGTAAATTGCATTGGAGAGCGCAATAGGCTTGAAGTCCTCCACTATAGTAGTCACCCCCCTTTTCGGAAGAAGAAAAAGAAGTGCCTTGTTAAGACGTTCAAAACCTCGATTTCCCTCCCCAAACTCTTGCAGAACCGCAACCACTTCCTCCTTCACACTCCAAGAACTCCCTACAGAAAAGGATCGAGAAGCCATCCAGGTCCGGGGCCTAATCCGCATTTAGTTGCATCAACGCTTATCTCACCTCATTTCACATTTATTGATCTAATTAGCGGGTCTTTAAACTCTCAGTCTACATATAAAGGAAGCTCACCATCCTTGAGAACTTGGTTGCTCAAATCTACAAGTTTATAAGCATTAATTTTTCTTTACCAGCAATTTAAGGTATAGGATATCCTAATGAAGCTGCTACTTAATACCTTTCGTGCCTCCACATTGCATGATAACAGCTTCCATCACGCAATCCATCTTATGACAATTGAGTACCATGCACTGCAAGTACTTTATTTCATGCACTCTTTTTTAAGGCAACAGTTGTCATGTGAATTTTTTCTGATAATCTTACAAGTTGCATGCCACACATGCAATATCTACTCCAAGTCATCTCTTACTATAAGAGGGAAAATAGAAGCAATCTTTGCATTCATTTTACGACCATGTCAAGTTAATATGTTTCTAATGCTAAAAACATGGTATAGAAGCATGATCTTCATTTTGATTCATTAATATTCACACGCACATGTATGTGTATATATGTATATATGTGTGCCTATCTAAGTATATATATACTCATATATATTTAGTTTCGCAATTTATATATTTCATATACCTAATTTTCCATAATCCAATTTTAATCTTATTTCTTACTTAAATCCAAACTTCACAAAACTTATATAAATCATATTAATCATGTGGTTATACAATTACCTTAATTCATTTCTTAACAAAGGACTTGATGTGGGCATGCATTGATTATATAAAAGCCCTCATAATAAGCCCTTAAAATGTTCTTCATAACAATGACACAAACAATCAAATCTAATTTGATTTATCTTGAAACCTAATCTTCGAATGAGTCGTAATCTACTTCAATTAGAATGTAGTTGTATTATTAACAATTCGTAAAACAATTGAAATTCATTTGTAAATCACAGACGTAAAGAACGTACAAAGAACGTAAATTCTCTAGATTTTTTTACGGAATTTTCCTTGGAATAAGTGTTATTTCAAAAGAGATTTCAAGAGTTTACCCTTATAAAGATATTTTGATTGACTCATAGTTCATAAAGGAAAGAATAGATTGAAAAGAAGACTTAGAATATACGAGAGGATCTAGAATTAGCATATGATGAAGAACTGATATGCCTCGCATCATAGGTGGGTGAATCATGAGAAGCAACACATTTCACCAACGACCTAGCTGTCGCATATAGATAAGGCTTTACTCAAATTTCTATAACGCGTGCTAATACTAGTATACAATAAAAATTTGGTATGTTAATACTTACATACTATGGCGTAACTATGATTTCCACATCGTGTGCAAATATTTCATACTAAAGAATAAAACTTGAAAAGATGGCTTAAGCAAGATCTGCATGCCTCCTTGCAGCCCACTAAGAGCGAATGCCACTTTGCTCCTTTCACTTCCGAACAGAGCTTTGCTCTTGCTTCTTCCATGCTCCCTCTCTCAGCTTCTCAATCTTAGGTTTGGGGTGGAGTTTGGAATGAATTGGTAAAAATGACCGAGTACTATTTGCAGGCCTTTATCTCGCCTACATGGCATCTCACTCGCAGCCCAGTCTTCGAGACAAGTAAATCAAGAACAATCACATGTTGAATGATGATATGGTAGTATAATCACCGGCTATATCATCGCAAACATCATGAGTTATATCACCCATAGTTTCCCCCTTTGCCCATGTATATCCTGAAGATAATAGTTTTGTTAATGACATTTAATTAGCGCTAATCGTAATTAATCCGCATTAATCGTGATTATGTATTCTTAATTACGATTAACATAACTATCATGATCAAATTCTCTACTTATGATTAAAAACCTTGATCGTCTTTAAACTTAATCATGATTAATTAGTTGCAACTTTCTAGCTTACTATAATCTGATCTCAGTCTCTCTCTTTTGGCCTCTATAAAGTGTGTCGTTGTTCAGGCTTCCCCTTTTCACAGTTGTTGCCTCTCTTTCTTTTACAAGTGGTCCTTGGGTATACAATCTGTTTACTAGGGTAGGGGCTTATGTCTTCCTCTCTCCAGTCGTCCAAATCTAGAAGCAAGAGAATCTAGACATAAAACCAAAGCGGAAAACACGATCGCGTGTAGTAACTAGGAATCCACTCCCACTGGAGGCCAACTTCAATTCACCAAACCCAAAATCATCCCGTGTGATGATTGTGGACACAGTCTTCAGTTGACATAGCATATTAGGTAGATGTTTGATGTAAGACTCGACCTAGTCTTCCGTAGCATGCATTCTTTCTCATCCGAACTTCCCAAGAATAGTAAAACATGCTACCAACAAGGAAAGATTCGATGATCTACTTATCAATTTCTTTTCCATCCAACGCCCACTTTAATTTACTTACGATTGAAAGGATAATTGAAGGGCCTTGAAGAAAATCAAGAATAGGATAAAAAATCACTCAAAAAAATCAGCATATGACTTGGCTTACAATAATCTGACTGTTGGAGTATGCGTCCATTGTGTGTAGATGGGTAATTGGATCCCTCCATGGTCCAATTACCACACCCACTTATGTTTAGTCCCACATCGGCTACTCGTGGGTCTTAGGAAGTCAGTTTGGGGCTATATAAGATGACTCGCACTCATTATATCAGATGAGAGAAAAGTTGATGAAAATGTCAGCCCTTTGAGGCGTTCTCCCATGGTTTCATCCCATTCCTCGCGGAGTAGGGTTCCACGTAAAATCTCGGTGTTCTTCATGTTTATTCTATTTCTCTGATATTACGCTTCCGCATTCTCGATTTCTAATGATATCAGAGCGGGTCGATTATTGGTTGTTTTTTAAGATTATTTATTCATGTCCATTACTATTCAGATCGTTCAAGTTTGAGTTTCAATTTTTAGGGTTTCTTGGTACCCTAATTTTCAATCGCCACAAAATTTTGGAAGATTGATTCGTGCATATTTATTATTGCTCAAGATCAAGTTCTCGGGTTTCTTTTTGGAACCCTAAGTCCATATGGTTGTGTGAGTTTGCACAAGAGTTCCCGGTCTGCAATCTACCTCGATATGGTGCCTCTCCTCCATACACACAACTCGAGGCGACATGCGTGAAGGCATAGTGCAGCAGCAGCACCAACATATATTCTCTTCGATGAATAGTCCTCAAGCGAGGGCATCAAAAAAATAGCACCATCTCTAGGTGCTTTCTGGCAGCAGGGCTCATCCTCCATGCATAATCTCCAAGCCCCATCTTCATCCCCAGGCGAGAGCGGTGATCTATGAATATCTCCAGGTAGAGCCCTAGCAGGCCATCTGGAGCCCTATCTCCCCAACCTTGGCAGCCAGCCCCCATCGACCTGGAGATGCTCCAGTGGCACTAGGGTTCCATCGTACCCATCTTTCTGCGTGGCATTGATTCCCACTCTAGAAGGTGCAGTGGGATGCACCTCCTATAATCCTGGCTCCTGACGGTGCATGTGGCAGCGTTGATTCCCGATGGCGCTAAAGATCGAGAAGGAGAAGAAGAGGAGCAGGATGTAACAATAGCCTAAGCGGCAGCTCCTACTTTAGGAAACTCGATTGGTGGTGGTGATGGGTTCTCCATTAGGGAGAACTCTAGTTGTTTGATACCCCTCACGTGGGGGAATAATGGGGAGGCCCCTTTATTTTTTTAAAAGCCCAATTGGGTCGGGCTATTATTTAAAAGAGAGAGAGAGAGAAAGGGGAGTAGAGAGCTGATATCCTATGGGCTAGGCCCATAAAGGGGAGCTATGTTTTTAAGCCCTGTTTTGGGCCATGTTTCAAAAACAGAGGGGATTTATTTTGAAAAGGTGCATACAAAAAAAAACGTACGCGGAAAAAAATGAGACGGCTAAAAAAATGGAATAGCCAAAAAATGATTAAAAAAACTAGAAGAAAGCCGAGTTTTTTAGAGCAACTTATGTCATTTATTCATTTTTTCCTTTCGTTTCATGTCTTCTCCCAACTTTGTTAATGTCATTGGTTTCCGATAAGTATGTAGAAAGGGAGAGTATTGTCTAAAGTTCTATGGCTCATATTTAGATTCTCCAATCCAAATGTTGGGCCAATTGTCAGACTCTACAGTTCAGATTCAGACTCGACGTTCAGATTGGTTCCAAGTCTACAGTTTGATGCGCACATATGCGATTAGTTGAGAGGTCCCCATCTTGATTTAGTTGGCTCAGAGTTTTCATGTGATTCGTAGGGACTCCATAGTAGAGATCGCATTCTCTATGCCATTGTGGGCTAGGGTTTTCATGTGATTTCATAAAGACTCCAGAGTTGAGATCCCATTCTCTGAGCCAGTATGGGAGAGACTCAATTCTCCGACAAGGAGGCGTTCAGACTCCATTCTCTAGTGACCGTGAACTATGACGAGGATGTTTCTACGATTTTTTCCAGTTCGGGCCTTCAGAGAGATAGAGCAATTGCGGGCCAGAGTTCTCCAAGTGGAGACTCATTGAAGTTTCAGTGACTCTGACAAACGCAGTACAGAGCACATGTTCTCCGACAAGAAGATCCAGTTCAACTCACACTCCAACCCTATAGTTCGTCCTCACCAGCACGACATGAGAAGCAACTCCTCGATAGCAACCGATAGTAGAGTATATGTTGAGTTGATATCGTCTGTAGTGCCTTGTATTGTAAATTCGAGATTTCTTTCTATTTGTCCAAGCTGAGCATTGCATACTCCAGCTTAAGGGGGATGTTGGAGTATGTGTCTATTGTATGTAGGTGGATAATTGGATCCATTCTGGGTCCAATTACCATACCCGCTTATGTTTTGTCCCCAATCAGTTATTCGTGGGACTTGGAGAGTGGGTTGGGGGTATATAAGAAGCCTCACACCCATTGTATCAGATGAGAGAAAAGTTAATGAAAACATCAGTCCTTTGAGGCGTTCTCCCGTGGTTTCATCCCACTCCTCATAGAGTAGGGTTCCACGTAAAATCTCAGCATTCTTCATGTTTATTCTATTTCTCTGATATTACGCTTCCGCATTCTCGATTTCTAACACTACCTCAGCATCCTCAGAATGGGGAAGGGGTGACATCGAAGAAAGAAGAAAAGTTTTCCGTCTACTAATATTTAAGGCCTCGAAGATATGCCGAAGCTTTTGGATTCTCATTGTTTATCCTTGTACGAACCTTCCCCCTAGATGAGAAATTCCTCACTGATAGGAGGGGTCGTGTTCGGAAACCCCCACTTCCCGACCCTGATTGGAGTGGCTCACACCAACCCTTTTCAGTGCTCAATTGCATGCTACCAGAGGTTAAGGATTGTGACGAGCATAACAAATATTAGTCTCCCTTACTTCAAAGAGTCATAACAACTCTAAGTACCTCCAATTTACATGAAATGAGTTCCATTAGATTTGTCTCGTCAACCCAGATCCAATAACAATATAGAAGAAATGATCTAAATAAGCTGGATTTAGGACATTACAATCTCCTGCCAACAGATCATGTATCTCACAAGCCACCTCCTCCACCTACCTTTGTTTGCGAGAGAAACCAGCGGACTCTCCAACTAGAGTCTTCAATCGCAGCATCCTTCCCCTTACAACCACCTCCTCCAAATACCTCCTACATCGAAAAATGCATGGCCCATCTTCATTACTAAATACGAAGGTCGTCGGAGGAGAAACGTGATCATTCCCCAACCTAGGAAGGCTTTACCCAAGGCCAATGGCTATGAATTTCAGTATCACCTCCAAAGACCCTAGGACCCTAAGCATAGGGTCGCATTGCCCTTTCAACTCCCTAAACACTCGTTGAGTTTGACTTGCAGAAGTGTGGCATAAATTACGATAAGTCACCACAAAAAGAATTTTGGATCTGCTTTGGTCCCCAAAGAAAAAGACACCTTCATATATAGGTCCTCCAAAACATGACCATTCGGTAGGCGACCCAGATAAATGATGTTCAAGTCCGCTATTTCCATGAATAATCAAGCAAGATGAGCCATCCACCCCCCATACACATATTAACAACAACATTCAACATGTTTTGCCCAATATATGCCCCTGAATTATGCAAATAAATTGTCTCTTCCATTTTGTATCCTGAATGTGGCTCATGGTCTTCCGCCAAGAAAATCTCCTCCGTTGTTGTAGATCTCTCCCATGACAGACCACCATCCATCGTCGAAGCCCCCATTCATCACCAATCAAAAAGGAAAAGACAGCAAGTTGACGTGCAAGAGCACATGTGGCAATACAGATCTTGGGTGGGCCTTAAAATCCTTCATGAGATCCATGTGATCGCCATCTCATGGTCCATCTTGAACCACCGACACGACCTGCCCCATCTACGAAAGGAATGCATGCATTGAAGTACACCTCAAAAAAATTGAAAGGCCCCACATCTCAAAATGAAACCAAACACCAACACAAGCCACCATTATTCTCGCATCAATGCTTCGTCCCAAAGATGATGCCTACACTACTTCATCGGTTGCAGCGCGCCATCATCATCACCCTTCAGCACACGTATGACTTCCATCTCAAATAGCCCTCTAGCGCATAACAAGGATTGTCCAGTCTAAATGACATCCCCATAAAAGGAACCACCGAGTACACTGTCGAGCAAGGTGATCATATCCTACATGTCGTCCAGAGACCACTCAACCATCCTCAAACCCTCCAACAACGAAGCGATGATATCACCATGAACTGACTGGTGATTGCCATGATTACCGGGACTCATGCAGCTAATGCACTCTCTAATTATACTTTGAGTCATCCCATCGACATAAGAGAAGCCTGCCAAAACCACAATAACTCACCGATGCTAGACCCCATGTGCATCACACAGGGACTGGTGATATCACAAAGCATTGTAGTAGATGCATGCGAGATTACTTTTGTAAGACTTCGTCGTATGAATGTCTTCTCGTAGATAAACCAATGGAACGCATACGAGGCTGACAAGGTGACCTAGGAGAACATGATCTCCTCATTTCTTGCTTGAAACCAAGTACCGCCACCAACATCATTATGCGAAACAGGCCCCTTGCCACAGCCATGAGAACCACTGCCCGCCGAAGCGAATGTGTCGCCACCACCCATCTCAACATCTTTTCCCTTTGTCTCATGCTCCCTCTCATTCTCCTATCGCTCCCATCGGCACTCCCTCTCGTTTTTACCCTCTTGCTCCCTCTATCACTCCGTCTCTCCCACTATCCAAGTAATGACATTTCAAGAGTTCAAACAACCTTGCATGGATAGATAGGAATTTCGCAACAAGCTTTTGAGAAATCCGTATGGGCATGCTATAGTTGGATATAAGATTACCATTCCCTCTTTTTGGAAACAAATGGAGAGAAAATTATTATAAGTGTTTGCATAATCAAGTTTCTTTTTAGGATTATGTAAACATCGTTATGACAAACAAAAATAATTGCTTCGAGAGAAGAAATAACAAAATCTTGCCAATTTGTAAGCTAATAATTGAAAAAGTTTTGAGCATTCTTACACTCCCAGGAGAAATGGCCAGACAAGAGGCCTAACATTTGGTTCAATACCCTGGATGACACGAAATAAATATCGTTAAATACCTAATAATAGCACTAAACTGTCTATTATAGCACATATAGCTCAAAAAGCACAGGTACTCACTCCACTACGGACTTTCTTAAGTAAACTTTCCCCATTTCGAAGTTTTCCATCATATGCAAAGAGACTGTCCCACAAATCACGATTCAGAGCCTGTTTCCTTCTTCTTGTGGACCATGGTGATTTCAAGCTGCCCCTAAACATGTGCATAAGAATAAACATTGACCAAAAGCAGTACAATATCAAAGCAGTACAATATCGAAAGTATATACATAACAGAAAAAAGGCAAGTTGATTATTCAAAACATGAGATAATTCTAAGCTATACCAGCAAGTAAAACATAAGCCCACATTGATAAGCAATCGGTGGAAAAAGAAACCAGGTTTCCCATATTTGACAAGGAATCATAAAGAAATATACTGAAATAGACTACATTGTGTGCCAACGAGAAACAAAAATTCCGAGAAACAAACCTTACAACTACTATATACACCTTACACTTCAAACATGAAACGAATTTAGATGGATTTATATTGGGTCCTAGGACATAGACATGTCATGCATGTCATGAAAACGACTTACCCACTACCTCATTACCAGAACCCAACCATTTCAAAGGGTATAGGAGTAACTTCTTTTGTGGTTTAACAAATGGACAAGGAACATGCAAGATCTTTTCTCTGCTTTCTTAATAAATATTGACCATAATAAATTGTGTTTTGCATGTGTAGTGGAGTCAATGTTTTACATACATTTCATTACCTTTTAAACCCCAGTTTTCAGATCCAATGGTTTGTCATTCCAGTGAATGATTTTCATAGTGGTATAGAAATGAGTCAAAGAGGAAACGGAGTCTTAGCATAATGACAAAAGTTGGTGTGTGACATAGAGGTCGTGGAATTGAGTCATGGTAACAACCTCTTGTCAAAAACGCTCCAAGCTAATGATGTAATCAAAAAAGCGGACCAACCCTTCAACAAACCCTGTATGGCTGGAGCTTATGCACCAGGTTGTAATGGTATACGCTCAAAACAAGTGGGGCACATGCCTCCCCAAGACCCAGGACTCCTTCGACCCTCCACTGACTCAATATGTGGAATTTTCCCAACATCTAATCATCCCTTCTGTTGGTGCCGACATGGATTCCCTTCCCATGGGTCCTTGTCCTAGATCCTTCTCATTACATCCATCCCCCATAGTATTCCTCCATTTGGTGCTCTCCCAATCTCCGCATTTCCATAGAAAGCCTACTCAAGAAGCTATCGATCGTAACTTCACTCTCTAAGCTCGACACTTGACCTCTGGGGTGAGGAAATGGCCACCGATTTCTCATCAGGACCTATATTATACACACCAGCATGCTCTTTCATGGGCTCTGTGCACTGAACTTCCTTGTGCAGCACTGCACCAAATTCTCCACCACAGCCAAAAGATATATCTGTACTCCTCCACAGTCCCTTGCACCCTGAATCATTAAGCCATATAACACCCACGACCCATCACACCTTCCCCTATTCTATGGTGCTCCTAACTGTCCTACTGTGTTACCTTCCCATGTCACTCAATCCCCCTCAATTTGTATTGCCCCTTTACCCTCTCTAACTTGTCAGATCATGCGCTTTTCCCAAACGGCCAAAGGGTATCATTGATATGTCCTAATCAGCATCCCATTAATCTTGAGTTTCCCTTTGTTTATTGATCGGTTCATAAATTGAGCTTCATTAGATCCATATGACTGGTTAATTCGGAAAATCTGAAAGATGATCACTTGATGTTGATTATCATCCCAAAAAATCTATTTCATCCATGAAAAGATCATGGAGAAATGGTTACATATGACAGTCCAGTTTCTACAATAGACACGGACTTAAATAATTTAATGTCTGGCCAACCTCATGACAACCTCATTGCATTCTAACCACATGACCCAAATTATCGCAAGCAACTTGTAATGTTGCACCCTTCTCATATAAATTGAACCACCCCAATCTCTTTCACTTTTCCTGGAACTGTGAAATAAGTCGTCAAAGGATGAACATCCAGCCATATCAAACCTACTCCAACATTCCTCCGTGGAGGAGCAACAAAAGAATGTTTAATGTCCCCCACATCACCATAAAAAACACAGGCTAACATTCTCAGGAGAACACTGTCTCATATAATCTGTCATTACCAAGCGCTTACTTTTGAAGAGAGAAAGGAGGATATTAATCTTTATTGGAGCTTTGACCTACAAATGCACTTATAATCGACAGTGCATTATGATCAATTGTTATATGGAAAATTTCTCCCAATTCTTGTCCCAAGAAACCTGGCACCAACTCCAGGAGAGAACCAATCAAGGACAGAGATGCATTGCAAATACCCATCGAACCTCGCATCTAAGAAAATCAAAGTAAAAATTGGGTCCCAACCTCCTTGTTCAGTAGTAGAAGATGACCAATGATCTGCAAGACTGCAACCATTGCATTGATATCACTAGCAAGATCCATCAAGTGAAGGAGTAACTCCCCAATCCGTCCAGCTCCCATTCAGCCATGAAACCAGAAAAATAAGTGGGAGCCATCACGTAACTTCTGACTAAGGAAATATGACACTAAATAGATTTTCTTAACCGCCCCCTTCATAAATATTGAAATCTTTTAAGGTAATTGGACCATCTCCTCTAAATCCAGTGTCCAACTGTAGTAAGAGAACATTTTTTAAATAGATGTAGTAAGCGAACATGGTGTTCTCGGAGAACCCATCCTAATTAGTAAGAAGATGAAAAATTCACTTGGAAAAAAGTGCATGGTTCCACATCATTAGGTCATTAACCCCAATACCTCCGACCCCCATGCGTCAGCAAGCCATTTGCTTTACCAAATTCACCCTCATCCTTGATTACTTTTTACATCTGCATCCTTGTTTACTTTTCTTTTGGAAATAGAACTTTAGGAGAGACTTTATTGTTATTTTTTAAAGCTTCTGATATGTATTATTAGGGATGCAACAGATGTCGAATATATACGCATCAAAGAGGTCGCCTTATCCGTGTTATACATATTTTTCTATTATTCGTATATCACTGTTTACACACACACATATCACTGTGTTTATTATTTTTCTATGTTTACACACAAACATATCACTGTGTTTATTATCTATAATTTAGTATTCGTCTAGTATGTTTAATGTGCCCATTATATTATTATTTTTAAGGGAAAACGGTGAGCATCCTTGGAAGGTTCCACCCTAAAAGGCATGTCCGCTATATGTAATGTTATTGCTCAGACTTCTCAGTTTAATTGAGATGGAGCGGTGGAAGCGGGAGAGTCTTCGGTGGGAGATCCGGGCAGGGGTGACCGATTGGAAGCGGGGTTCCGAGGCTCGGGAGAGCCCGAAAGCTGGGACGGGGGGGGGGGGGGGGGGGGGGGGGGGGGGGGCTCGATGTTTGAGACTTTGAGTGGGTCGAAAGGAGTGGGGGGATGAAGGTGGTTGGACGGTCGTATCGCATAGGAAGCAAGGATGGAGATGCTTCAGATGTGGGGAGGGGGGGCACTTGGCCTCGACCCGCTTATCTCCTCCACGTTGCTTTTCGTGCAGGCTGGTCGGCCATCGCTGCCACTCTTGCAGGTTTCTGTGTGACCGTGCGGATGTCACGCACGAGGCGAGGGCGTCGTCGGACTCGTCGCTGGGTGTTTCTCGAAATTCTTGGACTGATGCCGGCAGGGGATCGAGGTCGTATGCGTCGGTCATCGAAGCTTCTGGTACGGATCGTAAGAATGGCTTCTTGGTTGGTTCTTGGTTGAAGGAGTCCGTATCGGCCCCGACAGTATGGGCGGAGCTCTCGCATCAGTTTAGGGACGCGTTCACGGAGAACGTGGCGGAACTGGGTGGGAGGAGATGTTGTGTCAGGGGGTTGTCGGAGCACCAGAGATTGCACCTCCTATCGTCGAACGGTGTAGGATATTTAGAATGGAGAACTCCTCGCTTTGTCGATGGGGTTTTTGATTGCCCGGTCAGGCAGGTGGCGCAATTGCGGGGGGTGACGTTTCTCTCGCACTATGTGGCATGCTTGGGGCCGCCACTGCGGCATTTGGGTTCGTTGGTTCAAGTCTTGGCCGATGGAACGCAGCTGGGGTCAGACCCCGAAATCACTTTGTTGCTTATGGATTGCCCCTTCGATGCTGGGCCGATATCTTCGGCGAAGATTGCAATCGGACACTTCTCTTTTCACCTGCAGATATGCTTTCTTGATCCCGTGCCACCGCCGCTCCAGCTAGTGGTCAGAGGCGGCTCCCTTTCCGACCAGGGGGCCGAAGGTGACGATCCCCATTCCATTGGGGGGAGGGAGATGACGGCTCCCATTCCAAGCGGGGCCCGCTCCAACCGATGTTGGTTAATGAGATCGCAGTTTCCAAGGCGACGGACTTGGAGAATTAGAAGATGGCGGTTCAGAAGGCTAAAGACTCGATTTTTAGGGAACACCACCTCTGACGCTCGGGCTTCCCTCGTTAGAGGCAAAGGGACACCCGATACTTTCGCCTCTAGTTCGGGTGTTGGGATTGAACCATGGCGAGCGGATTTTGTGGCGGGTTGCTTCTTATTAACTCCCGGGTCTGCGGGTCTGTTTGTGACCCGTTTCTTGTTTGCTGACCCCTTGGTGTCTGGGGTTTCGATACCTCTGTTTATTTCTCGGGACCACCTCTAGGGGAACCCAGAAAGATTTACGAGCTCGTGCGGGAATGTGTTAGGGCTCCCAGCTACGGATGGAAGCTCTGCTCGCAATCTGGAAATGGAGCCCCCCGTGATGCCTGACCAAGAACTGGAAGGGGTTGTGGCGGATCATTTGAATGTTGCCTAGGATATGCGCACGGAGGACCCAGGTGCAGCTAGTGGGTCTTTCGGGGACAGAAAGGGTAGAAAGAGGTACAAAAGGAGGCAACGATCTAGGCGTCAGCATGTTGATCCTCCTCCTATGTCTGATCGAAAAGCTCAAGTGGCAGCGCTGGCGGGGGTGGTCCGCCTTTGGGGCAGTACCACTGTTCACAAATGAAAATCCTATCCTGAATGTTAGGGGTCTGGGTGAACCTAAAAAGAGGAAGATCTTGGGTTCGACATTCATTAAGTATAGTTGCGATGTTGTACTACTACAAGAAACAAAGTTAGATTTGATCTCGGATGTCATCTGGCGCTCTTTTGATGTGGGCTCGATGAGAGGTTATAGGTCGAGCGATGTTATTGGCTCTACGAGTGGGATGATCATTGCCTGAAAAAACTCCGCATTTGTTTTCAGGGCGAAAATGAGGAGCACCCATGTCTCATGGTTTTGTTGGAATGCCTTCATTCTAGTGTCGTGATCGTTTTCTCTTGTGTCTACGGGTTGTGCCAGCCTGCCTTGAGGCAGCAGCTTTGGGCAGAGTTGTGGGATGTGAGAAGTGTTTTTCCTGACTGTGCGTGGTTAATTGGTGGATATTTCAATGTTACACTCCTTTCTTCTGATCGGTCGGGTTTGCGTGGTGGTCAGGACCTGGGGTTAGTGGACTTTGCGGAGATGGTGGATTTTTTGGAGTTAGAGGTTTTGGACATTGCAGACATAAAGTATACCTCGAGGAGTTCTGGCTCCCGCTCCCGCATTGATTGCTTTCTGGCGTCGGCTAAATACATGGAGTTGTTCATGTTGGCATTTGCTACAAGTAAGACACAAACGCGATCGGATCATTCTCCACTGCTATGGGATTCTTGTGAGATCTCCCACCCGATGGGTTTTTTTAGGTACGAGAAGGCCTGGCTTTTGGAGGAGACTTTCAGGGAGCTGGTCTCATCTCATTGGTCCTCCTCGGTCGTATCAGGGTCCGTTGTTTCGAGATTCGTACAAAAGTTAACCTCTTTGCGTGTTAGGCTCTGTGCGTTTAAGAAGGAATCTAGAGAGGCCAGACGTATGTTAGAGTGGCGGCAGAGGAGGAGCTTCATAGACTTGATAGACTGGAGGATGACATGCCTCTAGATATAGACGAACTGGTTCAAAGAGCGGAGGCTCAAAAGAGGATAGCAGATGAGGATAGAAAGCGGCTGGCAGAATGGAAACAGAGGTCCAGACACAACTGGCTAAAGGAGGGAGAAGCAAATACTGCTTTCTTTCACAGAGTGGCTAGCGGGAGGCGTCGTAGTAATACGATTCGGTCGGTGATCGTGGATGGGATCAGGGTGGATGGAGATAGAGAGATGGGCATGGCGATATCGGATCACTTCCATGCTTTCTCGACGAGAGGCTTCCGTAGACGGTGGAGGTGGACTAGTTTGGGTGCTTCGCAGCTTTCAGGGGCTCGCGTCACTAGCCTGGTTCAATCGATCACCATGGAGGAGTTGAAGGCAGTTGTCTGGAGTTTGAACGCGGAGGGGGCACCTAGCCCGAACGGGTTCCCAGTATCCTTCAATAAGGATTTCTGGGATCTTGTGGCCTCGGAGGTGCTGGAGGTCGTGAAGGAATTTTGTCAATGTAATGCTGGATTTGAGAAGAAAAATAAAGCTATGATTTTTCTCCTTCCTAAGCATGGGGCAGCTGAAAGAATCGAGGACTTTAGGCCGATTGCTCTTTCCAATGCTTTATATTTGATTGTGGCGAAGGTATTTCCTACCATATTAAGCAGGGTGCTCGAACACATTATATCACCTTTGCAGTCAGCTTTTGTCCCTGGGTGGCAGATTGGGGACTGTTTAGTTATGGCATCGGAGATCATTGCTGATTGGAAGAGGCGTAGGGTGAAGGCATTACTTTGGAAGGTTGATTTTGCGAAAGCCTACGACACGCTGGACTGGCATTTTCTGTGGGAGGCCTTACATAGGAAGGGCTTTCCGAACCTCTGGATGTCGTGGATGAAGCGTTGTGTAACCACTATCTCTTTGACGGTTCTTGTGAGTGGCCGGCCTGAGGGCGGCTTCTTTCAGCCACAGAGGGGTATCATTCGGGGATGTCCTCTGGCTCCTTTACTATTTGTCATCGTCGCTGACGTGCTTGCTTGCTTGGTTGATCGGGTCCAGATCTGCGGAATCACGCGCGGATTTTCGAGGGATGGGTTGTCTATACCTCTTCTTCAATATGCGGATGACACCATTTTCTATATTGAGGGAGGTACCGATGAAGAAAATGGCATGGCAATCACTCTTGATCTGCTTGGAGAGATGTCGGGTCTGACACAGAATCATGTCAAGTCTACGGTGGTTCCTTTTGCTCTATCTGAGGAGGAGGCACGCTTGTGCAGCATCGAGCTGGGTACAGAGTGTGGTGTGCTGCCTATTCGTTATTTAGGTTTGATGTTGACATCGGGCAGAATCAAAGTGGCAGACTGGTTACCTGTTGTTGAGAAGCTGGAAAATAAACTTTCAGGTTGGAAGTTCTCTATCCTTTCCGGGGGGCCTGGTCTTGCTGAAGGCGATCCTCTCTGCGATTCCAATTTTTTTCATGTCTACTCGCATTTTACCCACCGGGGTTCAAAAGCGCCTTGAGAGGTTGATGAGGAGATTTCTATGGAGCAAGAGTGGCCAGGAGGCTAATGGGATGCACTTAGTGGATTGGGATACTATCACTCTTCACAAGGTTGAGGGTAGTCTTAGAGTCGGGCATATTGACGCTCTGAATGAAGCCTTGTTGTTTAAATGGGTAAGCAGACTATGGGGGAGCGGCGAGGATATCTGTTGTACTCTTGTGCGCTGGGTATACAACCTGTGCGATGCCATCGAGAGTCGCTCGTGGGGTTCTGCCTTCTCCTTTCTGGAAGGGTATTCTGACGGTTCTTCCACGTTTCCATGAGCTCTTTCGGCCTGTGCTGGGCGGTGGAGAGTCTTTTGCATTCTGGACGGATGATTGGACAGGTGATGGATCGCTTGATGGACGCTTTCCTTGCCTGTACGCCTTGGCGACTGACCGTGATGCGTGTGTCGCTAGCTGCTGGTGTGACGGAAACTGGATACCGCGGTTTTGCGCGAACTTTTCGGACCAGCGCTTAGAGGAGTTTCTTCTTTTGCTGGGCTCCCTATCGGCTTATGGGGGCCCTGCGGGGGTCGGGACCATTGGGTGTCGAGGGGGGCTCTTTTTCAGTCGGGAAGGCCTACAGGGCGATTTGTAGGCCACCTCCCACGTGAACGGATGATCTGGTCAGGGACTGCAACTTTATCTGGGGGCTTCTCCTCCCCGAGAGAGTCCGTTTTTTCTTATGTCTTTTTAGACGGAAAAGGCTGATGATGAGAGATCGATGTGCCAGATTCTTTGGGCCGATTTCTGACAGGTGCCCTCTTTGTGAGAATGGAATTGAATCAGTGGAGCATCTTTTTTTCCTTTGCTTGCGAACGGCGACTTTATGGGAGGAGTCTGGCCTGGACTGGGTTTGTGTGAGGAGCTTCGACACTTTTTGGGTCTCTTTACGGATGACACGACGATGCTCGAGGAGGGAGCTGCTTCGCCCTATGGCAATTTTGTGGTCTATCTGGCTGGCTAGGAATGCCCTAATTTTCTCGGATCAGAGGTTTTATCGAGAGAATGTATGTATACAATCTGAGGGTCTTGTTGAGGAGTGGCTTATGTTTTGAGTGTGATTTGTATTTTTAGATAATTTATTAATATAATTTTGGGGTGGACACCACTACGTGTTTCCCCCTTGTTTGGTCTTAAAAAAAGTAATGTTATTGCTCAATTTTTCTGCAATATGCACCAACTTTATTATGAGAATTAGGTATATGATGTGCCCCAATGCAACATCAATGAGAAAGCATAATTTATATACAAATCAACTCTTTATTTCATATGTGGCGTAAATAGACTTTTACTATTCGATATTGTTGACAATCCCATTCTTATATATTGCATTGCCCCATATGAACTGGAATCCTAAGTCCATCGTTACCATGCTACTTATTGAAACATCATAAAAGGTGGTGGTACAGTTAGAGGGTGGAGGGAAAATAATGGGTGGGCACAGGTAAAATGGTATTTCACCATTGAAAGATAAGTAAGAGTATATGACAAGGTGCATTTCGAAGACAATAAAGTGAACAAGAAAAAGACTGCAAAATATACAGAACCCAAGGACTCGCAATCCCAGAAAACAACACCAATATGGAAACACAACTATGGCCACCAAGAACACGGAAATCTATTTATTGAATGAAGCCAACATTGCATAAAAGAAAACAATCCAGGAACAATTATAGGGCCATTAGTTAGCAACAACTTGAAAAATGGGTGAGCATCCTTTTATTTCATATTACATGATAATTTCTCGAGGTCAGTAGTTATCCAAATGTCATGAAGCTCTCTTTTAGGATGATGAATAATTTAATAAAGAATGATATTTGGATGTTATAAAGCTCTCTTTATGAAGGTGACTAATAAGAAAGAACGATATACCAGTAGATACTGACCAATCCTTTTTTACTGGAAGGTATACACAGGAAGTGTGAGGTACACCTCGAGATGGCATGGGCCAAAAGGAACCACCTAGAAGTTTGTCCATTTTATATTAGGTCCGCTTTTTATTATAGTCCTATTTTGTTGGTTAAGAGATCCGTGTATTGGACATGTATCCATATCTGAAATAAAGCACTATGATTTTACATAACTAAACAGGTTCGAATATACGATTAGGATTATATACCTTTGACATACCACTAGATTGATGACATGACAAGGTCTATATACGGACGAGCAGGTGTATGTATAAAGATATATGAGACATATAACCTCTCAACGGAATCAAATAGACTTGTAAATGAATAAATCTGGAGGCAGTGGTTACTCATGAGACATTTGGGTAAAATGAACTCCATCAACGGTCATCCTCTTTGTAAACAACATATGAATTTAAGAATATCAAAATAGGCTTTAGAAAAGCATATGATTTACACCATACGGCCAATTGAGTTTCTTCTGCTTGACCTATAAGGAGACAAAAAATGTAAAAACCCATACTTCAGGTTATCCAGGTCTTTCAGATACGTATGATTAAAGACGCATGGAAATACTCGAGGTTGGTGCGATCGCCATATATTGTATTCCATAAGCGTTCATTCCATGGAAATGATGAAACATGATGGATTTTAGTAGACCCTCTTATCGATAAGTTAAATGAGATCTGATTTGACAAAATCTTAGTTAACAAACTAATTGAGTCCTAAATGGTTTGGAGAGTAATTCGAAAGAGTTTGAATTGATTAACGATGTGGTTCAATATCCAACTTACATGTTAGAATTCTTTAGTGATCATTATCCCTAATCCTGGATCTTGTCTAGTATCAAGTCACTATACATGGCAATAATTATCTCCCTATTAATATCTTTCAGTATCTATTTTTGTTGCGCAAACAGGATATATGATATTGTAGAGACTTATGTTATGTTATTATGTATCGTTCCTTGTTTTCTGTTTATTTTCTGGACTCTTATGTATTTTACCCATGGGGTCTCTCTATATAAGAGAGCCTAGGGTTCTATGGAATAACAATTCACTCGTTTCCACCAACATGGTATCAGAGCCAAAACCCTAACCCTATTCCCTTAAGCCCGCCGCCCACCCTCTCTCCCTCTTTCCTCTCGGTGGTGCCGCCCACCCCCAGCCAGGTACTAGCCGGCCACCGACAGGCAGCACAGCCCTCCGCCAGCCCTCCGTAGGGCATCACCAGGCCCCGCCAGGCCGCGCCGAACTCTGTCGGACCCTCCCGGTCCATCGCCAGGCCACCGCCAGGTCCCAGCCGGACCCCCAGTCATCTGCCAGGCCCTGCCAGGCTGCCGCCGGGTCCCAGCCGGACCGCCAGCCCCCCCCCCCCCGTCATCCGCCGGACCCCCCAGCCGACCCCGTCAGCGGCGCAAGTCCCTGTCAGCGGCTGATATCGTGACATGGATTTGAGTGCATAAAGTCTACATATGCACTCAAAACCTATCCAGTTGATGTAGACACCGTATCTTGTCTACAAACCCTAGTTTTCATCTCTGGCTAAATGTCAGGAAGCAAAGTCGATATGCCCTCCATAGGCACCTTCAAAGGTCTTGCGTCGATAGTCAAGATGGATGGGACGAACTATGAGCTCTGGACGATGCAGTTCATGAGCCTCACGAAGTCAAACGGTAAGAAGCATATACTTACCGAGGATGAGCCGGAAGAGAAGACGGGGATCTATGCCTCTTGGGAGGCCGACGATTCGTATGCCAAAGTTTGGCTATCAAGAACATTGTCGATGGAGATTGCCAATGATGTCCTCCATCAGCCCACTGCCAAGGCAATGTGGGATATTCTGGCCGCTACATATTCCCAAGTGCAGAACGAGACCAAGACGTTGCAGCTCCAGCATGATATATTCACAATGAAGCAGAATGGGCGGCCACTTCACTCGTTGTACACATCCCTGAGGGGAATTTTCAAGAAACTATATAGCACCATACCACTCACGGCGACTCCAGAGCAGCAGAAGACCTTTCAGAATGCTACCATGGTGGGTGTACTTCTTGCAGCGCTCGATCCTGAGTATGAGGCAGCCCGCTCTCAGATACTAGCCGATGTCGTTATTCCTCCTATGGATGATGTCTACCGGAGGCTCAGTCGCATATCTGTCTCGTCCAGCTCATCTACTACACCTCCATCGGCAATGGCAGTATCGCGTGGGAGAGGTGGTCAGTTTTTAGGTCGTGGACGTGGACCTCATGGCCGAGGAGGTCGCTTTCGCCAGTCGTGCTCATTATGTCATCGCACAAGACACTCAGAAGATACATGCTACTCGAAGCATGGGTTCCCAGCATCTGCGCGTGTAGCCGAGCACGTCACGTCTCAGTCGGCATTCACTACAGATAATCGGTTCAAAGAGTTTGTGGCACGCCTTCGAGATATTATGCCTCAATTGTCTACTGATTCTCCAGGTGGATCTTTAGATGTTGTTGCTATAACTTCAGCTAGTTCGTCTGCCGCTGCCAATACCTCAGGTAGTGCCATTGCCTTTACGTCTTGTCATGATCTCTCTGAATGGATTATAGATTCTGGCGCCACACATCATCTCTGTCGTGATAGAGAGAGACTTGAGTCATACAGGGACATCCCACCAGGTCGCTCAGTGTTGATAGCAGATGGGACTCATTCCCCCATCGTTGGACAGGGGGAGATTACCTTATCACCTTCTATGCATCTACAGAATGTTCTACATGCCCCTAAGTTCTCCATGAATTTATTATCTATTAGTCAGATTACAAAGGATTTGCACTGTCGTGCTATATTTGACCCATCATCTCTTATTTTTTAGGACATACTAACGGGCAGGGTGATTGGCTGTGGCTCTGAGCAGAATGGTCTCTACCGTCTGGTCCGGAATCCCTAAGCTGGCGCCTCCTCATATTCAGCCGGATCAGACTCTCCGTACACTTCGCATCTTCATTTTGGCCATCTCCCGCTCCAGAAGATGCAATATCTCTTACCTCAGATCTCTCCTAGTTCGTCGTTTTGTTGTGAAGCGTGTCAGTTGGGAAAGCATCATCGGTCTAGCTTTCCTGGTCGTCAGAGTCGGAGCAGTAGCTCCCCGTTTGAGTTGTTTCATATTGATATTTGGGGTCCAAGTCGTGTACCTGATCATCAGGGACACATGTTTTATCTAGTTGTGGTTAATGATTTTTCTCGTGTATCTTGGGTCTTTCTTTTAAAGAATACATCTGAAGCAGGGGATGTTATTAAAAATCTGATTAATGAAGTGCAGAATGTTTTCTCGTCTACTATCAAATATGTTCGTACAGATAATGCATTGGAATTCTGCACCCGTTCTCTCTCAATTTCTTTCGTCTAAGGGAATTATCCATCAAACCACCTGTGCTTATACATCCCAACAGAATGGTGTTGCAGAGAGAAAGCATTGTCATCTTCTTGACATTACTCCGAACCCTACTTATCCAGAGTTGTGCGCCTATCACTTTCTGGGAGGATGCCGTCTTTACGGCTTGCTACCTGGTCAATCGCTCATCTGTTCTTGGTGAGAAAATTCCACTTTCTGTCATTTTCCCTGATAAGGAATTATTCTCACTTACACCTCGTGTCTTTGGTACCGTTGCATTTGTTCATCACCTATCTCCTGGACTTGACAAACTCTCTCCTAGAGCGGTCAAGTGCGTCTTTGTAAGTTACTCTCGGACTCAGAAGGTTTATCGTTTGTTATGACCCCATAAACAAGAAATATTTTGTCAGTGCTGATGTTACATTTTTGAGTCCATTATGTACTTCCTCCCCTACAAGGTGACATGTGGGTCACGTCCACTTCCAATGGAGATTGTCTATGTTCCTCCTCCTAGCATGAGTATACCTGAGTCCAATCCAAATCTTGTTGCTATGCCACCGCCACCACCGCCACCTCCACAACTACCTATCCCACCTTTACTAATTCTATACACGTCGGTCAGGTCCTGCTCAGACTACACACGTCAGCCATCCATGCACGCCTCAGGTATGTTCAGATAGCATTACTAATGATGGATCAGATATTGTACATGTGCAGGATTCTTCACTGCAGGAGGAGGCTGCACCATCCAGTACAGCGTGCTGACGATCTAAATGTTCCCATTGCTATTCGAAAACAGAAAAGGAGTTGTGCCTCTTATCCTTTTGCTTCCCAGTTGTCCTTTCACCGTCTTACAGTGACTTTCAGAGGTTTATTGCGGCTTTGTCTGTTGTGGATATACCACGGACCTATCAAGAAGCTATGAAGATGATTGCTGGAGATCGGCTATGGAAGAAGAGATGTGTGCTTTACAGTCATGGAGCTTGGTTAACTGCTCCATCTGATGCATCCATTGTTAGCTGCAAGTGGGTATTCACGGTCAAATACCATGCGGATGGCAGTCTAGAAAGGTAAAGGCACGACTTGTTGCGAGAGGTTTCACACAAACCTATGGCGTGGACTATCTGGATATGTTTTCTCCAGTGGCTCGTCACTCTATCTCTCCGCTTCTTCTATCGGTTGCAGTGGTACATGATCGGTCTATATCTCAACTTGATGTCAAGAATGCCTTCTTGTATGGAGATCTGCAGGAGGAAGTCTACATGCAGCAGCCACCAGGTTCACTGCTGAGGGGAAATCATATGGTCTGTAGACTTCACAAGGCGATCTATGGCCTTAAACAGAGTCCAAGGGCATGATTCCAAAAGCTTTCCACCTAATTGGAACGACAGGGATTCAAAAGATCAAATGCGGAACACTCGTTGTTCACTCAGAAAACTCTACCGGTACGGTTGTCATCAATGGTCTATGTTGATGAATTCTGGTTACAGAAGATGACGCTTAGGGAGTTGAGAGAGCAAAAGCATTCTTGGGCCGTCAGTTTGTCACGAAGGATCTTGGTACCCTTATATATTTTTCTGGGGTTGGAATTTGCCAAGAATGCACATGGTCTGGTGATGACCAAAAGAAAATACATTACAGATCTTCTGATTGAAACAGGCATGGTTGGATGTAGACCATCGAGTACTCCTATGGATCCAAGCAGAAACTGTATGACAATGATAGTGAAGAAGTGGACAAGAGAAGATATAGAGAGATGGTGGGTAAGCTTCTTTATATTACCATTACCGGACCCGATATTGCTTTTGCAGTAAGCCGGGTGAGTCAATTTATGGAGCAGCTAAGACAAGTTCATATGGATGCCATATACATGATACTGAGGTATCTAAAGTCTTCTCCAGGCTCGGGTTGCTATTTCGAAAGAGCACAGATTTATCTATTTCAGCATGTAGAGACAGCAGATTATGCAGGGGTTCCCTAAGGATCGAAAGTCTACTTCAAGATTTCGTCGTTTTTGTTGGGAGCTCTCTAGTTTCTTGGAAAAGAAGACAACAAACTGGAGAAAAATTCCTAAGAGGCGTAGTTCGAAAACAGTATTCTCCAACTAAGCCAAAAAAAAAATTTCTTCGAATAGTGTACGCATATCGCAGACTTTCTGTGCGCTATAGGAAGACGCATTTATTCTATGCGCTTTACGTTAGCGCATACTTTCTGTGTGTTTTCTATCTATAGCGCAGAGAATAGTTGCGTTATACTCTGCTACTCGGCCAAAAAAATAAAAGGGAGGCATCCTATAGCGCATAGAATTGCTGCGTTATACTCTGCTATGCGGCCAAAAAAATAAAGGGAGGCAGAAGCTTGGACAGAACATAACCACAACACCAAGAATTGTAATGACTATACTTCTTCATCCATAAGATATGTACAAAATTTGAAGAATGCTTGAATAGACGTCCATAAATAGTCTTCATTGCTTCCAAAATGAGTACATGAGTGGTACAATACAAAAAAGTAAGACTACATTGACAAATTTTATTTACATTACATATCTATCTCTTCCTCCTCCTTTAATATGCAGTCCTTCCAAATCTGAGATCAAGATCATGTTGTTGAGAACTTCCAATGCCTTCTTCCTCTTCAAAGGTGGGCGCAGGTGGCGGTGTCAATGCAGCATACGCATGTTGAGCTTCTTCACCTCTAATGATCCTTGCAGGAGCTTGTGGAGTTGACATCTCGCCGGTTCGAGGTTCAACAGTCGGTGTGACAAACTGTGTCTCTAAAACAAAGTCAGGAACGTCATCCATATCCTGGTGTCACTCCTCCAAGTTGTCGCCATGTGCAAAATCTTGTTGTTGTGCCCTAGCCCTAGCCCGACCTCGTCCATGAGCATGTTGTTGTGCCCTAGCCCGATCTCTACCTCTTCCACATCCTCTTCCTCTATCTTGGATGTCCTCTTGCTGCGTGTACTCCTCGTTCAAGATCATAGCATCTACAAATTGAGTTGCTAATGAATGCTCCATCTCGGCCTTGGTCTCTTGTGCTATGTCTCTATACTGGTAGTAGCCAGGATCTCTTCCTCCTAAATTCATAACAAGATCCCATCTTTGCATCTGAAAAATTGGAATAAATGTGATTTTACATAATAACAAGTAAGCGAAATATATTTGCGTTATGTATACTTACATTGTAGGCTAGGATTGCACCTAATCTCCCCACGTATCTTCTGGTGATGCGGAGATACCAACCCATGTAATTCGGAGTTGTGCTAACCCCAATTGAGTGGTCTATGTGGAGAACTCTATCGTGTCGAGACATCCAAGCATTGATGTGGTCAACATGCTTCTCTCTCCAATCTACATCCACCTTACCCCGTAGATCGATCGCATGTAACACCTCATCAGTGTCGCAGGGAGCTGGAATACTCTGGCATCCACCGAATTGGCGTACGACACGGTCGGGAAAGTAGTATTCGACCACGTGGAAGTAAATAAGAGGTACACGTGACGTCCAAACATGCTGACCATCGAGGCAATAATGTGGAAGCCCTTCCAAGATGTCGCTCCCATACGGCATCCACAAAACCTGCACATACCAGAATTACATTACTCCATGGATAATTGAAAAGAATTAAATTTCCAAAAAATTTATACCTACTCTGGCGATTGCATATCAAATGCATCATGATATGGGCGAACAACGTGTGTTGGTTGCCGTCTATTCTCAAAGTTCGCCCTCCACCGAACACCTAATGGTCGCCCGTGCCATTGGGGCCTCAATCTAATGACAGGGGCTATATGGGGAAAGTGCTCCCACGCCCAAAGTTGTAAGAGGATAACAGAACCTCCTATCTCCTCAGTTCCCATGTCTGCAGCGTAACAAAGATGCCTGTACAAATAAGCCAACGTGGCAGATCCCCAGCTGAAAGTACCAGTAACATCAAGATCGGATAAAAGCGGTAATGTAATAATCGATATCAACGATCCGCTCTTGTCCGTGAATAAGACACCTCCAAGGAGTTGCAGGATATACGCCCTGGCATGACATATCAATGTCACCTCATCTGCATGGTCAGGCACATGTGCAAATGACTGATACAACCAACTTGCTAGCATTCTCGAGCCTTGGATCTCGTTCTCCAATGGCCGAACACCAAGTAACTGTTCGCAAACATCAGCCCATTTCCCTACAGTCGATGTGGCACCGGTCACCGCCATGCCATCTACTCTCAATCCCATCAACACAGCTACATCCTGAAGAGTAATCGACATCTCCCCGTTAGCCATATGAAATGTATGCGTTTCCGGCCTCCATGTCGCGAACAAAAACGCCAATGTGCAAATGGTGGCAGTAAGTCAACATCAACATCATTCATTGCAGACTTTATACGTGGATGGCGATCTGAAATAATGCAAATGGGACCTGGATGCATCCCAATAACCTTGATACGCAATAGAGAAAGAAACTTCCAAGTTAGCGCAGATTCCTTGTCCACAATGGCAAAGGCAAGGGGGACAATATGGTTATCACCATCAATCCACAAGCAATCAATAATTTTTGTGTATATTTTCCGTACAAGTGTGTACCGTCTATGCTGATCAGTGGCCTGCAATACTTGAACGCTTCAATACATGGACCAAACGCCCAAAAACATTGCTGAAATCTATGACAATGTGGCTTCCTTGGATCAGGATGGACCGTATGCGTAATAGCTATTTCTGTCCCTGGAATGACAGCCTTCAAAGCATGTAAGAGATGTGGCATTTCCGCATAGGATTTCTTCCATTCACCATAAATGATTGCAATCGCCTTTCGTCTCGCATCCCACACCCTTTTATTTGTAACCAAGTACTTGTACACCTTGTAGATATAGGTCCTCAGAGTTGAAACCGAAACAATTGGGCTATCCTTCACAAAGTCAAAAACTTCTCGTGCTATGAAATTGCAGTCAAGTTGGGGATGATCTTGACCAATGGATGGATTGATACATGAATGTGGATCACCAAGCTTGGATATTACCCACATCCCATCGAATCTACGGTAATGACCACGTAAAAACCACTTGCACCCATTGGAATCCATCGTGCACGAGATGGACCAAACCAATGTGGTGGATTCCTTAATAGTGAAATTGTAATGGGAGAAAATGCGGTACCTTTTCACACAAAAAACAAGGTCATCTTTCGTTTTGAAAGTGCGACCCTTCAGCTTCATCGGTTTCATTCTCTATCTCATCATCAGTGACCTCTGGAGGACAGTCATTCAGAACGCGATGCACTTCCCTCATCAGAGACTCGCCAATAAATATTCTCTCGTCATTGTGTGCCATAATAGGTGCCTCGTTGTTAGATAGAGCTGCAAATGTGGGCACACTGTGATGTTCAAAGGCGCGCTGCTAGGTTCCGAATTCAATCAAAGATGTTTCTACAACCATCTCTACGGGAGACGACTTTGCATAAGTCTCAGCGTAAAGAAAAACATTGTCTACATCATCATCATCTGCAATGGACGTCATCACTGAACCATTTCCAATACACTGCGATATCTTCACGTTGTAAGTGTTCCTATCCAATGAAAACTTCTTACAAACCAAATCCAATAACTCGTCATACGACATGGATTTTCTCAATCGCAGACTTCGCTTGACAGTAGAACAAGAGTCTTCATTATGACTCTTCAACTCAAACACGCAAGATATGGAATCCATTGACATCCTATAAATTATATTTACATGGTCTTAGATCATACAAAATCACAATGTCCAACTACAAATTGATTAAGCATAAGAGATAAAGAACCCTAACTAAAAAATGTCAAAACTGTTACCCTTGCAAGGCAGTGGAGGCAGCGGCAGACGGGAAGAGATCGGCAGCGGTGCCGGAGATGAAGCTGGGCGGAGGTCGCGGGGAGGCAACGGCAGCAGCGACGGAGAGGATGCTAGGCGGAGGTGCGGGGACGCCTGGGCGGAGGTGCGGGGACGCCTGGGCGGAGGTGCGGGCTCGCTTGTGGCAGCCGCGGTGGCGAATACGATGCTCCGCGAAACCTAGGCGGAGATGTTCGCGCGGACAGAAAGGAACGAAGACAGAACGAACGAAGGGTTGCGTAAGTGACCCTTCGTTCGCTCTCTGTAATTTATTTTTTCTTAAGGGTATATCGCAGGAAATGTCTGCGCTACCTGCATATCGCAGGATTTATCTGCGTTACCTACAGAAAACGCATAGAATAGCTGCGTTATTCTATAGCGCATACATTTTATGCGATATCTCTACACTATACAGAGAAAAAAATATTGGTGGCTTATTTGAAGAAAAATTTTTTCTAGTGACGTTACTTAGGAATTTCCCTCAAACAAACTGTTGTGGCAAGGTCCAGCGCTGAGTCTGAATATAGGACCATGGCTCAAGCGAGTACGGAGATGATGTGGGTTCGAGCTGTGCTAGAAGATCTACATATAGTTGTACCTTTACCTATGCAGCTTCAGTGTGACAATCAGGCAGCTTTGTTTATTGTCAACAATCCAGCATTTCATGAAAGAACAAAGCATTTCGAAGTAGACTGCCACTACACCAGAGATATGATCCAGAGAGGTTAGATATCCACATCTCACGTTACTTCAGAGGATCAGACTGGCGACATATTTACCAAGCCGTTGCTCAGAGGACCTTTTCAGAGATGTTCTTCCAAGCTGAGCATGATAGATATCTATGCTCCATCTTGAGGGGGAGTGTAGAGACTTAAGTTATGCTATTATGTACCTTTCCTTATTTTCTGTTTATTTTCTGGACTCTTATGTATTTTACCCATGGGGCCTCTCTATATAAGAGAGCCTAGGGTTCTCTGGAATAACAATTCACTCGTTTTCCACCAACAGATATGATTGGGTATCCTTACCCATGGATAGCACTATGTAAGGTTTCAATATCCAAGTAATGAATTGAATATCTAAATATCGTACATTATGAATGAACCATGTTAATTAGATTAACATGGATCATGGATAGCACTATCCAAGATATCACTATTTAAGAAATCTGTTTCGGGATTGCCAGAAATATCAATTTATCGTTGACCCATAGATGATGCTGAGAAGTTGATTAACGGAAGTCAATAATCAATAAATGGTGATTTGGTGAATTTAATTCACACAGATCGTGTTTTAACTTATGAAATTGATCTGTCAAAATGAATGGACTTCAGTGGTCAGTGTTAGACCATGACCACATGTGTGATCATCGCCCTCCTTATTTAAGAGAGGGTGGATGGCCACAATGGGTTCAATTAGAAACCCTAGCCGCCACCCATCTCCCTCTCCAATTTAACATTGGCCGTCAACCTTCTCCTCTCTTCTCTTATATTATTGGTGCAAGAACTTCTTCATAGAGAATAAATCTTCTTCATCCTTTCGATGCACGTCAAAGAAAGAATGTGCGACGGTCTTCATGAAGTCGAATGAGAAGAAGATCCTTAGAGGATCTTCTTGGACGTGTACAAGAAAAAGGAAGCTTCTTGATGGTGTAGGAACTCCGTGTTCCATCAACGCATCCAAATGTGCAACGAGCATAAGATCGGACCTACGTTAGGAATCCTCTTCCAATAGGAGATTCAAGCACATTATGTTGATACTTGTGGAGCGTGGACAATGTAGAAAGGTTCTATGTCTTGTGATTTCACAGCAATCACAAATTTTCTATTATTATCTACCCATGTGATGGGTCCTACATCTCGAATGTGCTCCATGTTTTTTTCGGTATGTTAATTATGCATGAGTTATGATGCGTGAGGTACAACCTCCATCGTGATCTAAAAGTGGGAAATGATTTAAATAATTTAAGAGCCCATCAACAATGATTAATAATTTAGAGCCAATGGGAAGTATTCAATGTGATAGTTGACTACCTTTTGATATGGTATTACATCTTTTCGTAATTAAACCGTCTCAAAATAAATGGGTAATACATTTAAAGTTAAAACATAAATTTGGAATTTAACTCATATCCTCTTCTTTCTTATTGCACATATTTGTACATTAATCATATATTCTTCCATTTAGACATCACAACTAAGGTAAAAAGATATGATGAATAAACAACCAGCATACATCAAAGTATTAATTACTTTTCATCATGATAACTTTACAGATAATAAGCATACATGTTTGTTGCAATTCCCACTCCCTCGACCTCCTTATAAAAACCAAGTAGACTCAGCCACATGGATGGATCCATTGCCTCCCGTGCATATCATCAACCCCAATCCTACTTATCTAGTTAAAGCAATAGGAAAATTATGGAAAGCAACTATGAACATGAGGAGTCCTACCCATCAAACTGGAGGATAGACATCGATTCTATTCAATTCGTTGCAAAAAATCATGGCATTTGCAAAGCAAAAAGCCTTAGGGAGTATATAGATATTTATAGTGGGATAAATGAATGTACTTCGTCAAGGGTGCACCTCGTTATTTAGGAAGATGGTTGGGGGAAATTACTATTCAATTCGTTGCAAAAATAAATCATGGCATTTGCAAAGCAAAAAGCCTTTAGGGAGTATATAGATATTTATAGTGGGATAAATGAATGTACTTCGTCAAGGGTGCACCTCGTTATTTAGGAAGATGATTGGGGGAAATTACTAGGACCTAAAAACACAAGGAAGACTAAAGAGTAAAAACGATGATAAAAATATGACATTGTACTAAGTGTGATCTCAACACTCCTCTTAAACCAAAGCATGGATATCAATATGCTCAACTTAAGAGAACGATCAAATGATGTCCATATTGGTAAAAAAAATTCTAATCTAAGCACAAGATGGAACATGTGGAGTCTGAAAAAATACTTTCTTCAGTTGTGGGTGTAACGATGGTCACCTTCCCTATGCTTCGTCCTCTTATGGATAATAGGGTGGTTGGAAACAAAAATGGCAACTTGGTTGCCACATTACAATTCTATAGTCAATATCACCTCAACGATCAAACCCTCTAGGGTGGAATTGACCTAGAGCAATGAAGGTGCAGTCCATGCCATACAAGTTATAAAAGTCGGTAGTGGGTATAGTCAGATGGATCATTGATTAAAAATTAATCGACAATCAGACAACTAATCTCATTTAGTCGATTTTCTTTTGTACATATATATTATATTTAATATATATTCTTATATATTTATAAAGATAAGGTTTATGCAAAATGACGATATAATGAACTACCGAACACAATTGATAGAATCAAAAAGAAAGTCAATATAGGTTAATTAAACCTAGGATCACAATTGTATAAAATATATCTGATATATTATAAAATTGAAAATAAATAAAAATATCTACACATGCCTAATACCTTGTATAATTTTTAATATGTTTTTTACAGTTGTGCCCCTCCCTCCCAAATTTTGTAATTACAGATACTCCTCTACCTTTTTGCAATATCACTAATGCCCCTACATTCTTGTACTTATGCCCTTCCGTTAGTTCAACAATTTGTTGGGTGAAACAAATCATGATTTCTTCAAACTAATGTCTGGTTAAGAATGGTCTTATTGCATATGTGCCCTTCAGTGGCGGTTTTGTGGTGAACGTGATTGTGCATTAACCTCGGGTTGTCTTTATGAGGCTCAAAGGCAGAGTTGGGCAGAGGTGGTTGATAGCTTGGATGAGATCAAGGTGGGGATGGTAGGAGGTGGTTGGTAATGGTAAGGGGGGATCGAGAGGATGGGTTGGGCAGATGTGGTACGGAGGGATCAGAGGCAGGGTTGGATGAAGGTAGCAGGAAGAGAGATCAATGTTGGGAAGAGGTTGCTAGTGATCGTGACAAGGGGAGATGGCATTAAGGAGATTGTGGTCGTGACTAGGCGGAGGTGACAGGGAGGGGGTTTGAGGGGAGTGGTTAAGAGGAGGTGGCTAGCGACGAATAAGGGGGAGATGCTGAGCAGAGGTGGCAGGTTGCGGCATTAGGTTGGGCAAAGAGGGGGATTGCGGTAAGACTAGGCGGAGGAGATCGAGGGGGGAGGGGGTCAGGACTGGGCAGAGGTGGCGGGTTGGGGCATCAGGGACTCAAGGGCAAGGCTAGGCGAGCGTGGCTCACAAGTGACCGTGGTGATGCTTGCTAGAATCAAATCGAAGGGGGCAATGGGTTCTTCTTGAGAGTGAAGATAGAAGTAGGAAGAAAGAAGAAGAAGAAAGAAAAAAATTCACTTGTATCCCTTTGTTTTTCAAGACATCTCTGCCCATAAGGTAACGTATGCTTGAGAGGTGAATAGACGGCAACTAACCTAGGGGCATAACTATTATTGACCCATGAAAGTAGGTGCACAAGTAATGTTGCAAAAAAGGTAGGGACACAAGTAATATTGCAAAAAAGGTAGGAGCGCAACTATAATCGCAGAATCTCAGAGGGACATAGCTGTAAAAATCACATTTAATAAAATATCAAAAATTTGCACTTTGTAACTGTTAGAAAATAGGAAGTGGAAGCGAAACATGGAAAAAGATAAAGAGGAATAAGAACACAGCGGGATTTTACGTGGAACCCTACTCCGTGAGGAGCGGGATGAAACCACGGGAGAAGCCCTCAAAGGGGCATGTTATGTATTGCACTTTTCTCATCTGATACAAGAGGTCTAGGGCTCCTTATATAGCCTCTACAGAGCCTCCAAGTCCAACCACTGGTAGATGTGGGACTAAACAACTGGATGGGGTAAATGGATCCTAGAGGGATCCATTTACCCTCCTACAACACAATAGGCGCACATAACAAATACTCCAACACTCCCCCTCAAGCTGGAGCATGCAATGCTCAACTTGGACAAACAGAAAGAAACTCAACTCAACGCTACAGGACATTACGGACAATATCAACCCAACGCGCACAACTGCTGCTGTCGAGGACGTTGCTTCTCATGCCATGCAGGTGAGGAGGATGAACTGGGGTGGAGTGTGAGTCTGCTAAATCTCCTCGTCGAAGAGCATGTGCTCTGAACTGCGCCTGTCAGAGTCACTGCAACTGAAAATGAGTCTCCTCATCGAAGTACTTTGACCCGCCACAATAATGTGGACAACTGCTCCATCTCTGAAAAATGGTCGAACTGCATAAGGGTCGTGGTTGTGCAATCCTCGTCGGAGTCCACGATCACTGGAGAATGGAGTTTGAAAGAAGTCTTCTCGTCGGAGAACTGGGTCTTTCCCATCCGGCTCAGAGAATGGTACACTTCTCTGGTGTCCCTATGATACCATATGAAAACCCTTGCCAACATGGCATAGGGAATGGTCCTCTATTCTGGAGTCCCTATGGCTCACATGAAAACCCTGGCCTAAACAACAAGAAAAAAGATGGGGACCATAACAAAAGATGGCAAACATGTGCTCATCTGAAAATGACCGCAAACATATGCGTGTCTGAAAATGAGTCTCTCTTTGGAGAACTCGAAAATGGGTCACTCAAACATGGAGTGCCTCGAACTTGGACTCTGACCAATCTGAGCGTCGAGTCTGAATCTGCGCATCACACTGTGGACTCGGAATCTGGACATCGAGTCTGAAATTGCGCATGGAAAATCTTCATCTGAAAACAATAGAGTCTAAACAACTGGTTGGCCTGGAATCTGACATCTGAATCTAGATCATGGAACAGACCTGTGACTCTACATAATACTCCCCCTTTCTCCCATACTTCTCGGAAAATCAACATCGACCAAGTTGGGAGAAGACAAGATAATGGGGGTAAAAAAACATGCATCAAATAGCCGTTGAATTTTTTTTGTTCTCATTCAATCATCATTTTTTTAAGCCGTGTTTTTTTCCGGCTTTTGCATTCCCTCTTTTTTTTGGCAATCTGCGTACGATTTTTTCTTGTACGCGCTTTTTTTTTTCAAATCAGATTTTTTTGAACAACTCTTGGTCAAAAGAGCCCAAAATAGCCCCCCTCTCTCTTTTTTAAAAACCATACAAATTTTTTTTTCATACTGGACCTCTTCTTATATCTGGCCAATTCCCCCTCTTTTTTTATAAAGGTTGCCCCTTCATATGCGTCACTATTTTTTTAAATAAAACGGGCCACAGAGCCCTAGTTCCCACGATGGGAACTTTTCTCGTACAAGATCTGCCGCCCCGAGGGGGCACAGCGCCGCATGCGCCTGGGCGAGTTCCCTGGAACCCTAGCGGGCGCATCACACGGAAGCAGCAGAAGGGTGGCGCTGCCTGCAGAAGATGAAGCCTCGCCTGGGCTCGCAGCGATGCTGGCGACTCCGCCAGGAGGCGACGATGGCGGTGTTTCCGCCTGAAGCTGCTTGCGTCGCCGCCTTCGATAGAGATGGAGCTCGTAGAGGAGGCGTCGTTCTAGTGGTTGAGGGAACCAGGGATGCACGCGGAAGGGAGAACACGTGCGAGGGGAGAGAGCTCGCGCCATACTGTAGGGAGGAGAGGCTCGGAGGTGCGCCACCATCGCGTGAGGGAGATGCGGCCTGAGGAGGCTGGGTCCGGGGAGTAGGCGTTGTCGCCTGGGAACTGTGCCTGCGGGGGTAGGCGATGTTGCGGAGCATGGGCTCCGTCTGGGAGTTAGAAGCACCGCCCAGATGACTGGTGCGGCATCGCCGCTTGCGCGAGGGGGTCTGCGCCTTCTGCTACAGGCTTAAAGGCGGAAGGGCCTGGTACGGCTGATGGAGATGAGGGCCCCGCCTGGATTCGCACGAGGGCTGGACCTGTGACTGGAAGGGGTCTGGAGATGTTGTCGTAGCCTGAGTTGAAGGCTTAGAACTTAACGCCCTTCATTGACGCAAAACAAATGAACCAAAAAATCTCCAACGATAAATACGAATCAAATCTTCTCTCTCAAATTGATTCTCGAATCATAAACAAAGGATATAATGAAAACTCCGAGAATCGAACCCACTCTTATACCATGTTAGAAAATAAGAAGCGGAAGCGGGATTTTATGTGGAACCCTACTCCGTGAGGAGTGGGATGAAACCTGTAGAGATTTATGTGATGTTATGCTATGTTATTCTGTACCGTTTCTTATTTTCTATTTTTGCCTGGACTCTTATGTAATTTGTTCATGGGTCCTCTCTATATAAGAGAGCCTAGGGTTTTATGGAATAAACAGATTACTCATTTCCACCAACATGGTATCAGAGCCAAAACCCTAACCCTAAAACCCTCGTCCCGCCGCCGCTCCCCTCTCTCTCCAACTCTCAACGGCACCGCTGGTTCCGCCGAGACCTTCCGCCGGTCCCTCCAGCCCCACCACCGCCCCCTACCGCTATCGCCGGCAACCCTCCCTGCCGGCAACCCCCCTCCCGCCGGCAACTTCTCCTCCGTCGGCCACTATCTCTTCATGGATTTGAGTGCATAAAAGTCTATATATGCACTCAAATCCCAGTAGATACCAGTTTCTTGTCTACAATCCCTAGTTTTCGTCTCCGACAACATGTCAGAAAGTAAAGTCGATATGCCCTCCATAGGAATCATCGACCTCCCAGGAGGCATAATCCCAGTCTTCTCTGTCTGCTCATCCTCGGTAAGTATATGCTTCTTACGGTTCGACTTCATGAGACTCATGAACTGCATCGCCCAGAGCTCATAGTTCGTCCCATCCATCTTTATTGGCGCTGGACCTTTGAATGCTACCATGGTGGACGTACTACTAGCAGCACTTGATCCCGAGTATGAGGCAGCCTGCTCTCAGATACTTGCCGATGCTACTATTCCTCCTATGGAGGAAGTTTACCAGAGGCTCAGTCACATCTCTGTTTCTTCCAGCACATCTACTCCACCCCCTTCGGCGATGGCTGTATCGCGAGGGAGAGGTGATCAGTCTTCCTTTCGTGGACGTGGACCTCGTGGCCGAAGAGGTCGTTTTCGCCAGCCGTGCACTTTCTGTCATCGCACAGGTCACTCAGAGGATATATGTTATTATAAGCATGGGTTTCCAGCATCGGCGCGTGTAGTCGAGCATGTTGCATCTCTGTCGGCATCCACTCCAGATCACCGGTTCGAAGAGCTTGTGGCGCGCCTGCATGATATTATGCCTCAATCATCTACTGATTCTCCAGGTGGATCTTCAAATATTGCCGCTTCAGCATCTTCCAGTACTTCTGTCGCTGCCAGTACCTCAGGTAGTGCTACTGCCTTTACATCTTGTCATGATCTCTCATATTGGATTATGGATTCTGGCGCCACCCATCACCTCTGCCATGACATAGATAGATTTGAGTCATACAGGGACATTCCTCCTGGACGCTCAGTGCTGATAGTTGATGGGATTCATTCCCCCCATCTTGGATAGGGGGAGATCACCTTGTCACCTTCTATGCATTTATAGAATGTTCTACATGCTCTTGAGTTTTCCATGAATTTATTATCCACTAGTCAGATTACGAAGGATTTGCATTGTCGTGCTATATTTGACCCATCGTCTCTCATTTTTCAGGACATACTAATGGGCAGGATGATTGGTTGTGGCTCTGAGCAGAATGGTCTCTATCGTCTGGTCCGGAATTCATATGCTGGTGTCTCTTCCCATTCAGTCGGATCAGTCTCTCCGTACACCTGGCGTCTACGCTTTGGTCACCTCCTGCTCCAGACGATGCGTCATCTCTTGCCTCAGATCTCTCCGAGTTCGTCGTTTCGTTGTGAAGCTTGTCAGTTGGGAAAGCATCATCGTTCTAGCTTCCCTAGTCGTCAGAGTCAGAGCAGTAGCTCCCCGTTTGAGTTGTTTCATATTGATATTTGGGGTCCGACTCGTGTTCCTGATCATGAGGGACACAGGTTCTATCTGGTTGTAGTTGATGACTTTTCTCATGTATCTTGGGTTTTTCTTTTAAAGAATAAATCTGAAGCAGGGGATGTTATTAAAAATCTTATCATCGAAGTGCATAATGTTTTTTCTTCTTCTGTCAAATATGTTCGTATGGATAATGCATTGGAATTCCGCACTCGCTCTCTCTCCCACTTCTTTTCGTCCAAAGGTATTATTCATCAAACCACATGTGCTTACACATCTCAACAGAATGGAGTGGCAGAGAGAAAACATCGCCACCTTCTTGATATCACTCGAACCCTGCTTATCCAGAGTTGTGCGCTTATCACTTTTTGGGGAGATGTTGTCCTTACAGCCTCCTACCTTGTCAATTGATGAATACTCATTCATCACTCTTTATTCTTATATTTTAGCTACAAAAACCTTTGCAAATACATGTAGACATGTGTAAATACAAATAATTAACAAAAGGCATGCATTGTGTAAAAACTAATAATTAGCATGTTTTTGTGCAAAAATAAAAGGATAAAGATTTAAAAGAAAAAGAGGGAAATATTTAGAATAAATATTGAGCAACCTAATACCAAGGGAGGGCTCAGCATGGGCCTGACCGCATAAAAACTAAAGTAGAGAGAGATAGGGAGCTCATGTGTGTAAATATACCTGTAAATATAACAAAAATATTTTCCTCCAAAAATAGAATAAAATGGGTTTGTATATATTTGTATATACTTGTAAATATAAAATCCAAATAAAAATAGAAAAAAATTAAAAAGAAAATAAAAATATTCACTTGTATATATTCACCTTGTACATAGAACACCTATCTATTTATTTAGCCTTATAAATAAATAAATTAAAATCCCTAAAAATTTGTATATATTCTATCTTTTATGGTGTAAATAAATAAAATAAAAACTACAAAAACAAAAATCAAATAAAAAGAACAAAATTAAAAACCAAAAAGAACACTATATATATACCATGTATATAATTGTATATATCTATTTATTTTACCCTTGTAAATAAATAATAAAAAAATAAAATAAAAATACCTTTTTATTCCTAATTTTATGCTATAAATAAATAAAACATAAAATGGGAATAAAAATGCACAAAAATAATTAATTAAAAATCAAAAATTAAAAAGCCATATTGTATATATTCCTATGTATAGCACTATAGTGTACATACCTTATTTTTATTTCAAAAAAAAATTAAAAATCACAAAGAATAGAAAAAAATAAAACAAACATTTTTCATGTTTTAAGTTTTCTTTAGTTCGACCATTTTCTATTTTTAAATGAATTTTTAAATCCTTTCCATGTGGCCAGCCCTGATTGGTCCACGGGGATGTTGACCCCCCGGTCAACTCCCCCCCTTGGACCACAGGGTTTCGGATCTGAGCCACCAACCCGATTTCTCGAAATTTCCTACGCTCGATCCAACAACCAAATCCGTGAACCTCGGGCTCCACTTCTTCACCTTGCATCCGAGAGGCACGCCCGATCAGTAGCCTAGGGATCCGTGCTCCGAGCTTCACGCCCGACTCCATTCTTGTCGGACCCTCGTTCGTATATAAGCCGAGCTCCGCCTCCTTCCTCACTCATCTCTGGATCGTTTCTCTCAACCCAAGGACCTCCACAGCCTCCGCGAGAGTGACAGCTCGCTCCCGGCCGTGTCGCAGCGAGGAAAGGGAGACCGGACCACTGATCCGGCAGCTACGCGCCGCCGTGCGCCACCTGGAGGTGACGCTCGAGCCTCGGGCACCGACGGCCCTTGAGGCAAGAACCTGGAGCATCCCCTGCTCTTCCCCAGTCGATTGCGTCCATTAGGTAGCTCTTTTTCTTTCCCTATTTCTCTAATTTCTGTTTTCGCCCAAATCGACTCGTCGCCGTTCATCGCCGATTCCGACGCCACCCGTTCGATCATCGGAGTCGACCCACATATCCGCCTTCTCTCCGCGCACCTTCTCCACCCACTCATCCAACCCAGTTCGCACAGGAACTGGGATTGGGGCTCCTTCGTCGTCGCTTCGCCGGAGCCCCTACGCCCCGCCGCACCTTCACCTTCACCTCCACTTACAGGGTCGCGGCACTTTGCCCTCGACCCGCGAGTCTGTTGCGGTGCTTTTCAGGTTCATCCGAGCCCAACTGAGGGCCTCGACCATCTGGTGCAGCAGCTCGACCTCCACCGACCTCGCCTGAGCTCCCAGGAGCTCCGTCGCGCCATCGGAGGACCCCATTAGTCGCGGGAGGCCAAGGCGATTCTTCTCCGATCAGTAGCAACCCGCGAGGGGGTCTCCAGCGCCCACACGAGTCCGGCGAACCTCGTCGGAGTCCAGTTCTTCGAGTAACCTCCGGAGCCGTTCGATCCCCCTCCAGCTCCAGATTAGATCTCAGACGTCCATCAGAGGAGCCACGCCAGCCGTTGATCTTCAAAGGGAGGATCTCGACCGTCCGATCAGCGAGGTCTTCCCACGTCGCTTCTCAGCCATCCGATCTTCCACGTGGGGAGATTCCAGTCGTTCGATCTCGCCGAGGGATCCTTTGCTGGGCGCCACCCTTCCCCGACCGTTGGATCTCCACGTGGCGCCCATCTGAGCCTCGACTTAATAAAGGGTAAATTTCTTCTTAGGCCCTTAGCTTTTTAGGCATTTATTTGTAGTCCTGTAAATATTTTAAAACTTTTATTTTCATTTGGTAATTTGCATAGAGGACCCTGTCGTTTTCTGTATTTACGTTTATACCCTTGTTTGTAGTGTAACATGTGCTTCGACACGTGCTTATTGGGTTATTTGCATGTATGGACTTATGGTTTCAGGGTGTTAATGAATGAATTTATGTTTTTGATATTTGCATAAATACCCCTGTGCGTGGTTTAATTGTGCATGTGCGTTATATAGTGGGTAATTTACACTAAAGCCCCTGGACTTTTAGTACGTGTTACTAAATAGTCCAGGAACTTTAGTTTTCTTGCAAATAGGTCCCTGATGCCCAGGTCACGTGCCTCGCGCGTGATTTCGTGGAGAATTTGCACCGGACCCCCTGGAACTTGTCTAAATTGCGTACAGGTCCCTGTGCACTATACCCTTGTTTTTATTTTTAATAAAATAGCAAACAAACTCCAAATTTGATGAAAATTGGACACATGACTCCTGCCATGGTGTAAAATTTTCTATAATTTTTGGAGACATTTTTAACTTCATTTATTATTTTTAAAAATTCAAAAACACACATTTTCTTTACTGTCTAACTTTAAAAATCACAAAAAAATATTAAAACACCTTTAAAATTTATAAAAAAATTTACAGTTTGCTTGTTTTGCCTTGTTTGATTTTCTGACAAATTTTGATCATTTTTAGATTCATAAAACACATAAAAATTACAAAACCCCTAAAAACCCATAAAAATTCTAATAATTAAAAGAAAATCAAAAATTAATAATTCCAGTGGCCAAATTTTCCTTGTGTTTTGATCTTTACAGGAAAATTACCTTCAGGTGTTAATAAGGCCATTTTGCATTTTAATTTGGCCCTTGAAACCTGACTGGACAGTACCCTTCTTTTCTTGTCTTGTTTGATTTTTATAAAATCCAATAAAAATCAGAAAATACCAAAAATTACCTAAAACAGTAAAAAATATAAAAAAACATAAAAACATTTTTGTTTGAATTTTTGGATGATTTTTGAGTAGATAAATAATTGTTTGTAGTTGCTTGATTTATTGCTTTTCTATTTTCTTAATTACATTAAAAATCCAAAAAAAAATTAAAAACCATTAAAAATCCACCAAAAAGCCTTTTATTTTATTTTATTCTTATTTGAGACTACTTCTTAGGCCGCAAGGCCATTACGTGCTCCTTGTGTTCGACTCTGGTCGCTATACCAGGCTAATCCAATAGCGAGACCGCTACTTTGAGCTTGTTTGATTTTTATCTGATTTTGGTGGTCTATATTTTTTCTCGATTGACACCGCTTGGTGACTTGGGTCACAACGACCCTTGATTACCTTTACCCGAGTCGTCAGGCCCGATCATAAGAATGGCGCCGTTGGCGGGGAGCATGGCTTAGTAGTCGTCTTTTCTTTTTTATTTTTCTTTTCTTTTCTTTTCGCGGCTTTCCGCGGCCCTTTCTGAGTCTGCGGCTTTTCGCGGCTTTTTATTTTTCTCTTATTTTTGTTTTATTTTATTTTCTTTCCTTTTCTTTTATTTTTGATTGATTTTGCCTGTTTATTTTATTTGCCATTTTTGCACATATACCCCTGTTCCCTTTTCCTGTCTTTATTTGATTAGTTTATTTTGGTCTGTGACACTCTATTTCTTTCTTGCGAGGGCCCGAGGACCGAGGCGGCGACTCTCGAGAAGCTGGCGCAACCGCGAGATTCGGAGGCGGCTCCCTTCTGCACGGAGCCGCAGGAGAGCGTGAGAGAGTAGCTGAGTGGGAGAGGTTTAGATTAGCTTAGACTTTTATTCATTTGACTTGTTGTAATAATACAGGGACAGCAAACTTGGACTTGGACACTTTCTCGGGTCTGTTTCGCCGAGCACCGGTGTGCTCGGGGGACCCATTAGTTAGTCTGCTTTTTCGCGACTTTCTTCGCGGTTTTTGTTTTTCGCTGCCTTTTCCGGTTTTACGCGGTTTTTCTCGAGCCCCTAGCTTTAGGAATTTCTGTTTGATTGTGCCGTACTGAGTAGGATCCAAACACCTAATAGACTGCTTGTGCCTATAGTTCGTTAATTGGACCTACTAATAAAAAGTTAATAAAAATAGCTGACTCACTTCCTTCGAGCATATGTGCCGCAGCCTGCCCTGCCAAGCGCTGCTCCTGAACCCGATTTGTCGGGAGGAGGAGGGGTAGACCGATACCGGACCCTTTGGATCGAAGGCTGGTGACCAGCTAGACGGTTCTTTCGAGTAGAAGTTGCCTGCTTAGGGATTTGGTTTTCCGCTGCACCATTTATGTAGTTTTATTTCTGTCTTTCAATTCTGCGCGGATCATATTGCATGTAGAGTGCTGGAGACAGGTACGCATTTCTTACTCTGCATGCATCATTGATTTCATCGCGCATCGGCTTTTTCGTCTTCTCCCCCTGTTTTTGACTTAATAACCATGAGAACCGAAAAATTCGTTAGGTGTTTTTGTTTTTATTGAAAAAGACCTAAAAAGAAAAACAATAAAATTGGGACTGCTAAAACTATTGACCCTAAAAGACACCTCATTTAAAAACTTGTCTTGGGGAGAGCAACCCCCTCATTGATTGGTTTGATTGTGCGAGAGAGTGACCCGAACACTAGGTAGAGCCCTCCGGTAATATTCTCGGCTGATTACCGACTACTTCTGTGCGGGACAGTCGGTTGGGAAAGTATCGGGTATCCCAACAGGTCACGTAATCGCTCTGATATCTTGATTGTTCACCAAAATAAAATTGACAAGATAAATTGACCGAGCCTTTACGGTCTTCAGCTCGCGTTGCGTTGGTGAACTTGGGGGTTTTCTTGTGATCATAGTTTTTCCAGATCTCATCCGCCTTACTCGCCACATCAAGATGATGGGCAGACGATCTCTTAGGCAGCCTCTGGCTGCACCGCTTTCGGGCGCGTCTACCCGCTCATCTAGGTTGGTTCGCGAGAGCCGAGACCCGCTCTTCGAACCCGAGTATGACTCCACCCTGTTCCCCCTCGACCCTCTTTCTTTCGGTTCCGAGAGACCAGTGCCAGAGGAGAGACTAGCAGATTTATCGGCACTTGAGTTTGGATCGTTTGATTTTTCAGATACCATGGCCGGCAGTTCTGATGATCGCAGTAGAGGTCCACAGCCCGAGCATTTTGTTCTGGACCAGGGTGCGATCAACTCCACCCTGATCGCCTCCCTCGAGACAGTGCAGCAGCAGTTGAGGGATCAGGGAGCTTTCATGTTGGATATGAGGAGAGAGATGGAGCAGATAAGAGCAGAGCGAGAGCAGCGTAGAGACGGGCCGAGGGTCCCAGCCGCCGCAGCGGCAGCCGCCGCGGCAGGAGCAGGAGACCCACCGAGACCGATGCGGGAGTTGCACAACCCCGGATCGACCCTGATGCATCACTGGGTTGTTTTACCAGCCATCGTGGGGGACCTTAAGTTCCCCCCGAACACCTTGCAGCTCCTCCCCCGTTTCCACGGGCTCGCTACTGGGGAGCCCCATCTCCACCTCCAGGAATTTCTCATGATTTCCAGTACTGTCCACGACCGTCAGGTGGACCACGACACGATACGGATGATTGCCTTCCCCTTCTCTTTGGCAAACAGAGCAGCCACCTGGCTTAAACATCTGGGGAAGTTTGTCTACACTTGGGAGCAGCTCCGCACCGAGTACTTACATAAGTACTACCCACTCGGGCGGACCAATGCCGCGAGAGCCCTGATCAGCAACTTCTCCATGCTCCCCAACGAGCAGTTCCATGAGGTATGGGAGAGGTTTAGAGAGCTGACGATAGATGCCCGCACCACGACATTTCCAAGCCGAACCTCGTGCAGAGCTTTTTCAGCGGGCTGACACCGAAGCTTCAGGGCTTGGTGAACGCTTCTTGTAGCGGGTCTTACTTCGCCAAGGATCACGACCAGTTCTGGGCCATCTACGAGGAGATGGCTGAGAATTACATGGTGATGTCCCAGACTCGGTTGTACACTCAGGGCAGACCCCAGCAGCCACAGACCGTGCAGTACCAAAGGATAGCACGGGTCGACGCCGGTCCTTCCAGTTCGTCCGCGGTAGTAGCAGCACAGGCCGAGTCATCCGCCGCAGACATGGGGATCATCAGCGAGAAGCTGGACCGGATGGAGATTATAGAGAAGAAGCAGTGCCAGGGCATCACTCAGATGGAGCAGATGGCACAGACTTTGAGTGACTTGAAGACACAGCTCATGTGTCTCCAGGAGGCACAGACGGCTTCCCAGCCCCGTCTTCAGTCACGAGGCGATCACGGCAGCAGCAGCAGCTTGTCCTACCGCTCCAGCTCACACCACCAGCCTAGACCGGTTCATCTTGTACAAGCGGAGCCGTACCAGCAACCGCAGCCCACCTACCAGTCACCACCATCTCCAGACTTGCAGATGGTGGTATACCAGCCGGATCAGCCTATGGCAGTACTCCCGCCACCCCAGTACGATGCAGAGTCGTTGATGGATGTCAACGGGATTTGGTATGACCGCCCCCAGCCCGGTATCCGACGAGACCATCCCGGATTCCGTTGGGGGACCGGAGGTACCCAGCCCCAGCAGCAGCCATCAGGTCAGGGTGGCCAGTACGGCCATCAGAGGGATCACCAACCGCAGCAGCATCAGCCCCCAGTGTACCCACCACAGCAGCAGCAGCAGTCGTCGTATGGTCCTCGTCCCTATCAGCAGGGACAGTCTTGGAGGCGAGATCAGCCTCACTAGCAGTAGCAACAGTCACACCCGTACCCCTCTCAGCCACAGCACCAGTTCCAGCAACCTCACTACCAGAGAGGCTACCCGTCAGGCTCTCATGAGAGTCCCGCCTTGGATGATATAGCCCGCCTTCTCACTGATCAGCAGGCTACCTTTCGACGGGAGATGGACGAGTTCCGCCAGGAGATGCGCGACGTGAGAGGGAAGGCCGCCATCCCTGCCCAGATTGAGCTGAATCCCAACAACCTGAAGAGGAAATCTGAGCAGGTAGCTTGTACTGAGTATGCCACTCCTAGTGATACATTTGGTGATATGTCTGCATATCTTTTTGATACTGATTTTGTCACACTTAGGAGCGGTAGGATGCCAGCAGGCGGCGCCTCGTCTGAGCTACACCATGAGGACACATCTAGAGCGCCCGACGAGGAGGAGAGCGGTACTGAGGCCACTAGAGATGATGACGGTGGTACTGATGCCACCAGGGATGCTGATTCCACCGGCGGTGCTGAGGCCGCCAATTCACCAGTTGGAGGAGGTGGTACTGAGGCCACCCCTGATGCCGAGCCAGAGCGCGGTACTGAGGCCGCGAGTCTTCCAGTCGATCCAGCCGATGGTGGTACTGAGGCCACCCGTGCTTCTGTTGAGAGACCTGTAGTTTTTCCTACTTCTGATGTATCTCGGAACTCTGTTGTGAATAAAGGAAAGGGTTTGATTTTTTCTGGTCCCACTGTGGTGCATGATGTATGTGTGGTCTAGACCCTTTCCTAGTCCTTCATCTGAGAAGGACCCAGTGATCCCCTTCCCTAGAGACCTTCAGATGGAGAATGGGAAGAAAAAAGAAAATCCCAAAAAGAGAGAGCAGGAAGAGTTCAGCCAGCCAGCAGATGATAGATCGGTTTCACATACAGCTGACTCTTCAGGAGGCTTTGCAGCACATTCCCCTTCTTCAGCGTTCACTGAGAGACAGGACCATAGTCAGGAGGAAGAGAAGGAACCACCACTCAGAGATACATGTGCTGACGAAAGCCACGTGTTTCACGATCCAGAACCGACTGTCGGCCAAGAGGCCAGATTCCGGAGCCCCTTATGTCAGATGCCACATTAGAGAGCAGATGTTCGACCGTACTCTATTAGATAGCGGATCATCGATCAACCTACTTACGGCAGCCCTTCTCGACCGCTTCGAGTTGGGCACTCTTAGACAGAGCAGGACAGTCCTTCAGTTTGTTGATCGATCTGTCAAGAGGCCGAAGGGGTTGCTACGAGACGTTGTCGTCACGATTCAGGGCCTGCAATTCCCTGTGGACTTCGTAGTGTTGGACATGGAGATCCCTGAGTCCGTGACCGATACCCCCATCATTCTCGGTCGTCCGTTCTTGGCCACAGCCAAGGCGGTGACTGACCATGATAGCGGGAAGGTATACTTTCGCGTCGAGGGTGAAAGTGTATAAATAGAGACGGTCGAGGACAGCAGAGTCAGAGAGAGAGCATGCTCAGAGACGACTTCAGACACAGAGCAGCTGACAGAGGCAGGGCTAGACATCCACCAGGACTGTGACTTTGTGATCACAGACGATGAGGCAGTTTGGGCAGACCCAGCAACACAGGCCATCCTCTCATTTTCAGATTCCGCTGATGCAGAGATGACAGCAGAGGAGAGCTTGGAGAGCACATTCCTGGTCCAGGATACTTCTGAGGCAGCAGAGCCGGTTCTCGACCGCGACACTGATTTTTGTGATGATGGTGGTGCCGACGCCACCTTAGAGGATACAGATCCCTCGGAGTCAGAATCTGATTGGGCAGATTGTGAGGATTACATGCCAGACCTGATTTCCACTGAGTCTACAGCTGAGGAGGAGGTAGATGCCGAGCAGAGCAGAGACAGTCCATCAGGGCAGCCTTCTCCAGTTTCCGAGATTGACAGAGAGTTTTAGTTCTCCCATGCAGATTTGGCAGCGTTCACGCAGACTTTTCTGAGGCCAGATCCACCAGCACCCAGCTGTCCAGAGCTGAAGCCGCTCCCTACTTCGCTGAAGTACAGATTCCTTGGCGGGTGAGCCTGAGATGTACCCAGTCATTATCTCCGTTGATTTGACTGGAGAGCAAGAATCCCGTCTGATGGGGGTTCTTGAAAAGAACCGCAAGGCGATTGGATGGAACGTAGCAGATCTCCAGGGGATAAGTCCGGCCCTGTGCTCCCACCATATCTATTACTAATGATGGGTCAGATAATGTGCATGTGCAAGGATTCTTCGTTGCAGGAGGAGGATGTACCATCGAGTACAGTGGACGATGATCTTGATGTCCCTATTGCTATTTGGAAGCAGAAACGGGCTTGCGCATCTTATCCATTTGCTTCTCAAGTTTCCTTTCACCATCTCACAGGAGACTTTCAGAGATTTGTTGCGGCTTTGTCCTCCGTGGAGATACCACGGATTTATCAAGAGGATATGAAAATTGACTGTTGGAGATTGGCTATGGAAGAAGAAATGCATGCTTTACAGTCCCGCGGTACATGGAGCCAGGTTACCGCTCCATCTGGTGCATCTATTGTTAGCTGCAAATGGGTGTTCACAGTTAAATACCATGCAGATGGCAGTCTTGATCGGTACAAGACAAGACTTGTTGCGAGAGGTTTCACACAAACCTAGGGTGTGGGACTATTTGGATACATTATCTTCAGTGGCTCGGCACTCTACTCTTTGCATTCTTCTATCGGTTGTTGTGGTACGTGACTGGTCCATATTTCAACTTGATGTCAAAAACGCATTCTTGTATGGAGATCTACAGGAAGAAGTCTATATGCAGCAGCCACCGGGGTTCACTGCTGAGGGGGAGAATCATATGGTGTGTACATAGTTTTAAAAAGCGCCGCCTCGAGGCGCTGAGGCGTACGCCTTGAGGTGAGGCGAGCCTAAAGCGCCTCGAGGCGTGCGCCTCGGGACCTACTGCTGGTGCGTACGCCTCACCTCTTCATGAGGCGCTCGAGGCGTGAGGCGCTCGAGGCGGAGGCGTAAGCCTCAAGCATGAGGTTTTTTTTTAGCTTTTTGGTTGTGTGCTTTGCACATGACCCTATTTTTCCTTAAGCATTATTTTTTTTTAATGTTTGTATTTTTGTTTCCATGTTAAACCTTGCATATTTCTATATGTAGTTCCATGTAAAGAGAAGATATTGCTTGAAACAAATAAAATTCTGTGATCTTGTATATATCATGTTCAATTGACATGCATTTGCACATAATAGTTCTATTGCATACATATTTGAGTTTGAATTATAATAAGTATTTTATATTAGTTGCAAATTTGAATGTTGCGGGATCCATGGTCACCAAAATCTTTAGCACTATATCATATTGAGAGCCATGACTTACTTTCCAGATATATGGGTCCATCTAGTATAGCTTGGAAAATTTTCTTATCAATATCTGCGACATACATTGCATTAATGACAAGAACGGGCACACCAATATTTTTGGCATCAATATAAAGTTGTGAATCTTAAAATAGTTATTCTAAGATCGTTAGTTGCGAATCTTAGAATAATCGCTTATGTATTGTATATCTTACTAGTGTAAAATTATTTTTGAATGTGTTTTTGGCAAAACTTAATATTATTATATGCTTTTCTAATGTATTTTGCTTTTATTTTATATTTTTTTTCAAAAAATTGAGGCTTACGCCTCGACCGCCTCGAGTCTTACGCCTCGCCTCAATTTTAGAGAAAACGCCTCGGACCGCCTCGCGCTTTTTTAAACCTTGGGTGTGTAGACTTCACAAGGCGATATATGGCCTTAAACAGAGTCCAAGGGGGTGGTTCCAGAAGCTTTCCCACCTAATTGAACGACGTGGATTCAAAAGATCAAATGCGGATCACTCATTGTTCATTCAGAAGACTTCTAGAGGTACGGTCGTCATCATAGTATATGTTGATGATATTCTGGTTACAGGAGATGACGTTCAGGGAGTAGAGATGGCAAAAGCATTCTTGGGCCGTCAGTTTGTCACGAAGGATCTTGGTACCCTAAGATATTTTCTGGGGTTGGAATTTGCCAGGAATGCACAGGGTCTGGTGATGACCCAAAGGAAATATATTACAGATTTGTTGGTTGAAACAAGCATGGTTGTAATGTAGACCATCGAGCACTCATATGGATCCAAGTATGAAACTGTATGACAATGATATTGAAGAAGTGGACAGGAGAAGATATAGAGAGATGGAGGGTAAGCTTATTTATATCACTATAACTCGACCCGATATTGCTTTTGCAGTAAGTCGGGTGAATCAATTTATGGAGCAGCCAAAACAGGTTCATATGGGATGCCATATACATGATACTGAGGTATCTAAAGTTTTCTCCAGGCTCAGGGTTGCTGTTTAGAAAGAACACAGATTTATCTATTTCAGCATGTGCAGACGCAGATTATGCAGGGTGTCCTAAGGATCGTAAGTCTACTTCAGGCTTTGCCGTTTTTATGGGGAGCTCTCTGGTTTCTTGGAAAAGCAAGAAACAAACTGTTGTGGCGAGATCTAGCGCTGAATCTGAATATAGGGCCATGGCGCAAGCGAGCACGGAGATGATGTGGGTTCGAGCCGTATTAGAAGACTTACATATAGATGTACCTTTACCCATGCAGCTTCAATGTGACAATCAAGCAACTTTGTTTATTGCCAACAATCCAGCATTTCATGAAAGAACAAAGCATATCGAAGTAGATTGCCACTACACTAGAGATATGATCCAGACTGCCGACATATTTACCAAGCCATTGCTCAGAGGACCCTTTCATAGAAGTTCTTCCAAGCTGAACATGATTGATATCTATGCTCCATCTTGAGGGGGAGTGTAGAAATTTATGTGATGTTATGTTATATTATTCTGTACTGTTTCTTATTTTCTATTTTCATCTGGACTCTTATGTAATTTACCCATGGGTGCTCTCTATATAAGAGAGCCTAGGGTTTTATGGAATAAACATATTACTCATTTCCACCAACAAAACCACGGGAGAAGCCCTAAAGGGGGATGTTATGCATGCACTTTTCTCATGTGATACAGAAGGTCTGGGGCTCCTTATATAGCCTCCACAGAGCCTCCAAGTCTCACTACTGGAAGAAGTGGGACTAAACAACTGGATGGGGTAAATGGATCCCTCCAGGATCCATTTACCCTCCTACAACACAATAGGCGCACATAACAAATATTCCAACAGTTACCGATGTCCAATTTTGTGCACACACCCAAAAAAAGTGTGAAACTCTTAAAATATATATATATTCATTTTATAAGCTTTTAAGTTTGAGGCCATTTACTAGTTATAATTGACTTTATTAGAATTAACATTTTTGGATTTTCTTAACCTCCGTCAACTCCCTCAACCCGGAAAGCAGTACAGTTAGATACCCTCTCTTTTTCTATATCTGAGGAAGTACACTTTAAGAACCAAATCAAAACAAAAGGATAAGAGTGAAACCAGATATTTCCTTCGCACAACCATTCAAAATCAAACTTTCATTGTAGATGCTATGGTCATCCTATCTGGTGACCTCTCTCGGATTACTCGTGACAATGGTCATGAAGAACTCCTCACTCTTGAGGTACTCCGATTCACCAAGACTCATCTCTCACTGCATTTAAAACCACTCCCTCGATTATTAACCCCATTTTTCATAGAACTTTAAAACGAACGGTTTAAGTAACAATATCGTATCAAATCAGATTTAATAGCAATGCAATAGGATACCTAGTAGCTACCATATAGCAAACACTAAAAAAACACTTGACAAAGTTACTAAGGTTGAAATATTATATCTCTTCAACAAAACAATATGGGTTTTTATCACTTGTGCCCCTCCGGGATATCGCAATATCAGTTATGCCCCTATCTTTTTGGTAATATCAGTTGTGCCCCTCACTTCTTGCTCCATCATCAGTTGTTCCCTTCCGTCAGATTGACCGTCAAACCATGGTGTGGTTAAGAAGGGTATTATGGTCAAAACAAAATCAGGGGGCGGAGGAGGAGCTCGCGGTTGGGAGGGGGGTGCAGGGCTGGGCGGCGCAGGGGCAGGGGCGGCGGGCTGGGAGGTGCAGGGGGGAGGAGGTGCGGGGCTGGGAGGGGTGTAGCCCAGTGGGAGGGGGAGCAGGGGGCGGCACCGGGGAGGGAGGGGGTGCAGCCCAGTGGGAGGGGGAGCAGGGGGCGTTGCCGGGGAGGGGAGGGGGCGACGGGCTGGGAGGAGGTGCGGGGGGGAGGAGGTGCGGCGCTGGGAGGGGGTGCAGCCCAGTGGGAGGGGGAGCAGGGGGCGGCGCCGGGAGGGAGGGGGCGGCGGGCTGGGAGGAGGTGCGGCGTCGGGGAGGGGAGGAGATGCGGGGGGGAGGAGGTGCGGGGCTGGGAGGGGGTGCAGGGCTGGGAGGGGTGCAGCCTAGGGGGAAGGGGAGCAAGGGGCGGCATCGGGAGGGGAGGGAGCACGGCGCCGGGGAGGGGAGGGGGCAGGGGCGGGGGCGGCGTGCTGGGAGGAGATGCGGGGCTGGGAGGGGTGCAGGGCTGGGCGGCGTGGGGGAGGGGTGGGGGCGGCGGGCTGGGAGGAGGTGCGGGAAGCTCGGGGCAGAGCTGGGCGGCGCAGGGCAGGAGCGGGGGCGGAGAGGGAGGAGGAGGAGGAGGTTGGAGGAGGAGGAAGAGGATGGGGAAGAGGAGGGAAGAAGAAGAGATGAGGAAGAGGGTGTAAATGACCACATAACCTTTTTTAAAAAATTAATTCCGCTTATGTCCTCAAAGTTAACGTCCGTTTGCACTGTGGATGGACGGTCACTAACCCGAGGGGCACAAGTGATAAAATAGCAAGAAGTGGGGGGCACAACTGATATTACCAAAAAGATAGGGGCATAACTGATATTGCGATATCTCAGAGGGGAACAAGTGATAAAAACCCAAACAGATACAGTAATTATACAATGATTTTATGTAGTAATTAGAGTAGATATGAAAACGTAGTACAAAGTCCAAGATAATATGCTAATAGGCAAATTTGGACTAATGTTATTGCTTGCGCTTTCTGAAAAATGATTAGGAAATATTATTTATGTATTCGTCTTTTCGTTGTTGTGTCGATTGCCTCCATTACGTTAGAGCAACCAACAAAGATGGGAGATGTTGCTCTCGACCTTCCCTCAATTTTCACCACTTGTGGATGTACACCACCTCTCTGTACTTCGCAGATTTAGCTTTACTACAGCCATTGTAATCAGAACCTTTGCGAATATGGAGGTTGATTGCTGCCTAGAGGCATCCATACAGATCTAGGGCATCTTTTATCATACACGATTTGCGAATATGGAGGTTGGTTGCTGCCTCGAGGCATCCATACAGATCAAGGCATCTTTATCACACACGATTTGGCATGATCTTCAAGAAAGGCACAATGTTTAAGAGTAGTGCACAAATTATCAATCTCCTCACAAACGACTGGAAGTTAATAAATATAACAATGTCAAAAAAATCTCAGACCCTTGAATGAATTCCAAAAACTGACTTGCTCTGATGCCATGCGAAAATAAATAGCATAGAAATGTGGAATCAAGAATAAGGAGAACTTATAGATTTTACATGGAACTAACTCCATGAAGAGAGAGATGAAAGCACAATGGTAGTGATGCAATCATTCCCAAATTGGCAAGGCAGATCGAATTGAAGCAATTGGCTGATTTGGGGATTTTTTTCAAATTAGGGATTTCCATCCATAGTTTATTTTAAATTAGTTGCATATTTTTATTTAAATAAATTGAGATTGTAATCTCAACGTTTTTGGTAGATAAAATTAGTTAAGAGTCAATTAGAATCGGCTAGAGTCAATTATGATCGATTAGATTTTATTTGAATTTGAATTTCTTTCTAATTTTGTAATTCCTCCCCTCCTATATAAAGGGGATGGTAGCCTATTGTAAGGGACAGTTCAGAATATATGAAAATTTGGATTTATCTCTCTTTCTCTCTTTTTATCTCTCAGCGCGGTTTTCGCAGTTCGTCTTAAAATCTCGCGCAACTAGCGCGCTATTCTCCTTCTCCCTCTCTTCTCTAAAATTTCTTCCACTAAAATCATTTTTCCACCGACTGGATTTTTTCGTCTGCATCATTTGGTATCAGAGTATGGCAATCGAACCGTTCTTACGATTCGACGATTCGATCGCATTTTGGAGTATGCAATTCGATCTGAGTCGTCTATCTCATTGGTTCGCATTCACGCTCACGCTCGAGGAAGTTCAAGAAATGCCTTATATCTAGCTTCAAAGTCCAAGCTGGTTGGATGCGAAAATCGATGAAAATTCGCCCGTCGACAACAAAAATCAAAACGTGGACCTGTTGCTCAAACCGATTTCGGCCAAGAAAATGAAGAATATGAATTCGAGGTCGAAGTAGCTGCCCCGAATCAAAAAATAAAAAAAGGAAGATCTGGGCCCATATTCGATGAAGATCTCGCGGATGAAGAGTTCGAAATTCTTGATTTCTCCTCAATCGAGGTTGTTGTCCAGAAAGAAAAGGAGGCCTTCCTATGTTGATAAACCTGAACACCTGGATCTGGTCACTTCTAGTCGTCCAAGAGGCTCCTGCTTCAACCCTAACCTCGTCATCTATTGCTGCCGCGTCACCAGCATCAATACCGCCACTGTTGGCGTAAAGTAGAGCCCTGACAGCCCCGACACAGTAGCCCCTGGTCGCAGCAACCCAGCCAACCGCACAACCTTTTCCCAAGCACCGACCCCGCCTTCCTCACAGGTGGGGATTGCTGCGCTAATAGGAAAATCTCGTCGTTGGCATCGCTTGTGGCCTCCCTTCTCGCCACACCACAATCGAAGTTGTCGCTCGCGTAGCCGCCGCAGCCCCCCTACCGTCGCTTAAAGCTTCCCGACTCAGGCTGCCGCCATCGCCGCTTAAAGTTTCCTAAGTCGAGCTGCCACCGCCCATGCCGTGAATCCCCGCCACCCGCACAAAGCTCGATGTCGCCGGTTTCACCACTTTCATTTGCATTGCCCTCATTGGCGATGCATTCGATCGCGTCGCCGCAAGGGAAAGCGAAGCCCTAGGGTTGGGTGTCGCTTAAGACGAGAGGAGGGAGAAAACCCATCATGGGGATTTCTCTGCAAGAGAAGTCAAGTTCCTGAAATTTGGGGGAGGGGGTTGATTTGGAAATTTTGCAAAAAGTTACCTCCAAAAAAATTTATTTAAGGGTTAAAGTTGTGGCCACTTTAAGGTGTGATATTTTAAGTGAAGGGGTAGAATATTTGCAGCCATACCCCTCGATGAAAAGAAATTATAAACGTAACATAGAAAATGCACAAAATTGGGGATATTTGCTCAACCAATCCAGATGGAAACTCTCCACCAACGAATCGAAGATCGAGTAATTAGTTAGGAGACGAATTTTCAAGCGGAGGAGAATTGACGCAATCATTCCCAAATTGGCAGGGCAGATGGAATTGAAGCAGTTGGTTGATTTGAGGATTTTTTTTCAAATTAGGGATTTCCATCCATAAATAGTTATTTTAAATTAGTTGCATATTTTATTTAAATAAATTGGGATTATAATCTCAATGTTTTTGGTAGATAAAATTAGTTAAGAGTCAATTAGAATCGGTTAGAGTCAATTAGGATCGATTAGGATTTTATTTGAATTTGAATTTCTTTCTAATTTTGTAATTCATCCCATCCTAAATAAAGGGGATGGTAGTCTATTGTAAGGGACAGTTCAGAATATATGAAAATTTGGTTTATCTCTCTTTCTATCTCTCTCAGCGTGATTTTCGCAACTCATCTTAAAATCCCGCGCAACTGGCACGCTATTCTCCTTCTCCCTCTCTTCTCTAAATTTCTACCACCAAAATCATTTTTCCACCGACTGGATTTTTTTGTCTGCATCAAGTAGTCATGTATTTTCTTTTAGGTACTCTCAATTAGTACACCACTACCCATGTGGGACTAACTACACAAACTCAACAAGTCCCACCACTACCCACGTGGGACTAATTATACAAAAATCTCAACAGCTCAACAAATCCATTTATAGAGGCTCCATTACACAAATATCGCAACAAAAGGCATAGTTAATTGTTAGAAACTACTAAACGCGGAAGCTAATATCAGAGATAGTAAATAAACATTAAGAACAACGGGATTTTTACGTGGAACCCTACTCCCTAAGGAGCAGGATGAAATCACAGGAGAACGCCTCAAGGGGGATGATGTGTTCATTCACTTTTCTCATCTGATACAGGAGATCTGGGCATTCTTACATAACCTCCACAGACCCTCCAAGTCCCACCACTGGTAGATTGTGGGATTAAACATAAGTTGGTGTGGTAACTGGACCCTGGAGGGATCCAATTACCCACCTACACATGGCGTACAACACATATACTCCAACACTCTCCCTCAAGCCGGAGCATGTAATGCTCAGATTGGACAACCAGAAAGAAATCTCAAACACACACTACAAAACACTACGGACAATATCAACTCAACGCATGCACATTACCGGTTGTTGTCGAGGACGTTGCTTTTCATGTTGTGCAGGTGAGGAGGAACAAACAGGCTGAAGTGTGAGTCGAATTGGGTATCCTCGTCAGAGAACAAGTGCTTTGTATTGCGCCTGTCAGAGAAACTGAAACTGAATGAGTCTCCTCGTCGGAGTACTATGGTCCGCTACGATCATGTGGACAACTGCTCCGTTTCTGAAGGGTCGAACTGAAAAAGTCATGGAGACATCCTCGTTGGAGTCCACGGACGCTGGAGAATGGAGTATGAAAAGTCTCCTCGTCGAGAATTGGAGTCTCTCTCATACTGGCTCAGAGAATGGGATCTTTACTCTGAAGTCCCCATGAAACACATGAAACCCTAGCCCACATGGCATAGGGAATGGGATCTCTACTCTGGAGTTCCTATGGATGACATTAAAACTTTAAGACCAAAAAAAAGATGGGGACCACAAAAATTGATCGCATACATGTGCGAATCAAACTGAAGACCCGAAACCAATCTGAACGTCGAGTCTAAATCTGAAAGTCTGTAGAGTCTGAAAATCCGATTGGCTAGGAGAATCTGAATCCGACTTGTAACTCTACTCAATAACTCCCCCCCCCTTTCTCCCACACTTGTCGAAAAACAATGATATCGACAAAGTTGGGAGAAGTAAAGAAAACGGGGGGAACTAAAAATCACATAAGCAGTCACACATTTTTTTCTCGGCTTCATTTCTTTCCTACGTACGACTTTTCTTTTGTACGCACCTTTTTCAAAAAAATTAAGCCGTTCAACTTTTTTCAGCTTTTCACCCTTTTTTAAGATGATTTTTCGCGGCTTTCTTCTCATTTTTTTGATTGATCATTTTTTTTGAGCCATTGCATTTTTTATACAATTTTTTTTCTTTTCTGTTGTTTTCCCCTCTCTTTTTTTAATAGCCGACTCTTTTTTAAGCGTACGGTTTTTTTGTATACACCTTTACTTCATGGCTTGGAGTCGCATCGTCACCGCTTGGAAGAGGATGGCGACCATCGTCGCCTGCTATCTAGGGAGGAGATGCTCCACGTGGAGCATCATGGAGAGCTGCTAGAGATGAACAAAGTTGTAGGCGACACCGCTTGGAGCTCCGCCTACGGGAGGCTCCGCCTGAGAATTTAGAAGGGTGAAGGAGGGTTGTCGTGAGGAGAGGAGCGTCGTGTAGAGGCGCACGCTGCTGAAGGCACAAGCATCGGCCTAGAGGGGCCTCCTCCTGGTGGAGAAATCGGCAGGGGTCGCCGCCGAGATGCTGGAATCAGAGGTATGCGTTGCCTGGAAGCTCTTCAACCCGTGGCAGTGCGTTGTGCGGCACCGCCTAGAGAGGTTGGGCACACGCTACTGCTGTCAATATAACTTCGGAGCAATGTGTTAGCAATGGTGAGCCCGAGGCGAACCATTCCTGCAATAAATGTTATTGTAATAAATGATTTATCAATAAAAGTTATTGATTGTTTTTCACTCCCTTTCTGAGATTAATTGAATAAATGCACTATAAGGTCCCTCCTTACAATAAGGGTTATGTACCATGGCCAACTTGAGGTGTTGATTCATTGACTCAATCATAGAGATTGATGCTTGGATGAATATCTAAGGAGTTAGATAGAGGACTCATCAAGCATCATCAAATGATTGTTAATGATGATCTCCAGCCTGAGTAGGAGATGGCAATCCTTTCTCATTTGGCTGATATCTGACCGACCTCCTTGATGCATGTCCTCTGCATGGGAATAGTGATTCGGAGGTGTCAGATTAGTTGAGTCAATGGGTTGACTTAACGAGATCGAGATAACCAAAGACCTATGTTGAGTGTTGTCGCAGCATAGGCACACATCCTCTGACCGGAAACAGATGTGTTACTATATGTCTGAGTGTGTATATTTGGCAGACCAATAAGTTGATGACCTAACCAAGGTCTATACACCGGGTGAGCTAGTGTGCATATAAGGGCATATGAGTAATACGATCTCTCAAAGGGATTATACAGGTTCACTTCTGAACCGGAAGACATGAGCTCACTCATGAGGTATTGGGACTGATCAAATTCCATGCATGGTCATCATGCTTTGGAAGCATGACATGAATTTGAAGGTAAGATATATGCTTTGGGAAAGCATATGATCTATACCAATTCCCCAATAATCAAGATTGAGAAACTTGGTGATCAAACCCTGAAGATGAAAGTGTAAAATTGATCTATATCTTCAAAATGGTCATAGTTCTTCCAGTATGCAGGACGTACAGGTGTGGGAATACTTGAGGGTGATGTGATCATAAACGAGTGTATAACCATGACGCCTCCATTCCGAGGGAATGATGAAACAAGTTTGGATTTTAGTGACTCCTCTCAGTAGAGAAGTGACCTGATCTTAGTCCATGTATTGGACATTGATCTGAATGAGATTCAGATGCAATGAGAAGATTATGTCTACGGCCTTGATTTAATCAAGCATTCTATGGAGGTCCATGAGATCTGGATTTGAGAAGTGATCTCTATATCCAAGTCACTATACGTAGAACAATACATTCGCCCTGTCCTTATCTCACAGTATCTGTGGAGAAAGCGCATTATTCTTGAAAGGGTTCAAGAATAATTCCATAGTTGAATTCTATCTAAGCATTGAGAGAATGATAATTAAATGTGATTTAATTATCTGGATGCATGTGGAAATTATCCAATATAATTAAATGTGATTTAATTATTGGCGGATAAGAATAATGTGGAGAGCAATGTCCAAATTATTCATAATATATTATAAATGTGATTTATAATGTATTAGAGAGTTTATTATGATTTATATTTGTTAATTATTATTGATGTGAATTGGAGTCACATTGTGTAATTAAGGAAAATATAAATTATCTTTTGTTTTGGGTTGTGAATATGATTCACAAATTTTCCAATGGTAAGATTGCAATATTCTCAAAATCAATTGTGAATTAATTTTGTAGAATAATTCACAACGAAAGTTGTTGGAACAGTAATGGGGATTTTCACGGAGATATGTAATCTCATGATAATGCATGAGATTGTCTCCGCCTTGATAATGGGTGGACGGCTACCAAGTCCTATATGGAATTGTGGTCGTCCCCTTATCTTATGGGGAGACATTATCTTCATGTTAGTTATCTCCTTATTTGTTAGATTTGATTTAGGATTGAATTATATTTGATTTATCAAATATGTTTAATCTAAATTAAATTATTGGTTGTTGGTTTTTTACCAACAACAATCTTGACCATTAGATTAAACACAAATCAATCTCATCCATTGATTTGGTATATCCATGGATTGTGATCCATGGACTCCCAAAATCCTATAAATAGAGAAGCACCCTTCCTCTCTATGGCTATGCAATTGAGATACAACTCTCTCTCTCCCTCTTCCTTCACACGTCAAGCCTCTCCTTCTCCATTGTGGTCGTCCACCAAGACCTAGAGGAGAAGCCATCATCGACGCTTCGCCCCGCGCGACCGCCTCGACGTTCTTCGGTTCTCCATCTTCTTTGGAGTGTTCCGCTCACGAAGAAGGTGTTCGATCTCGTACGACGAGATCAGGAGTTCACCGTACTTGGATTTAACTTGTTGGATTGCGAGGATCACGCGACTCATCACCGCGCTCGCAAGTGTCTTCTCTGACGATCGGACTTGAGACAGGAGATCTCTTTTCGTAAAGACTCGATCAATCACGCTACAAGAGGTATTCCTTTATACTTGTTGTGGTCTTAGATGAAACGATTCGAGAATCATTCTTGGTTCATGTGGTTTCATCACATGAAATTTTTAAATTCCGCTGCATAGAACAACTAGTCCGACTAGTCGTTCTTCGTCGTATTCGATACGACGCTCACGCTTCCGTGATGCGCTTGAGGATTATCCCATATCCTTTACAATAGCTCTACCTGGAGTGGATCGTGGCTCCGCCTAGAGCCACCTTGTGGTCGTTTGAAGCCGGAGAAGGAGGAGGCGATGCCATGGAGGCGCGGGCGGCGCCGCCATCACCTGCATGGACTGGAGACCATCGCAGCCTAGACTAGATGGCTGGAGGAAGGAGTTGCGGTAATAGAACTGGAGATGTTGAAATTAGGGTTCAAGAAATTGAATCCTAGAAATTGAATCTAAGAACTAGGGTTTCTACGATCTTAATACAATAAAAAACTGAACAATAAAACTCGAACTTGACCGATCTTGAACAAAAAAATATTCAAGAATAGATCTTCAAAATCAACCAAGAACAATCCGCTCTGATACCATGTTAGAAACTACGAAAGGTGGAAGCCAATATCAGAGATAGTAAATAAACATTGAGAACAACGGGATTTTTACGTGGAACCCTACTCCCTAAGGAGTAGGATGGAACCACGGGAGAACGCCTCAAAGGCTGATGTGTTCATTCACTTTTCCCATTTGATACATGAGGTCTTGGGCTTCTTATATAGCCTCTACAGACCCTCCAAGTCCCACCATTGGTAGATATGGGACTAAACATAAGTTGGTGTGGTAATTGGCCCCTGGAGGGATCTAATTACCCACCTATACACGACACACAACACATATACTCCAACATTAATAAGATAACATGCGAACGTAACTGCATCCCCATAGTATGTCATAAGCATACTACATTGTAGAAGTAGTCTAGCAGCATCAAAAAGATGTCTATGCTTCCTCTCAATAACCTCAATCTAATGGGATGTTCAAAGACACGAACCAAGTGGAAAATTATTAATCTCTCTAGGTAGGAATGTAAAGATGAATTGTGTAACCTAAGAGCATCATTAGATCGTACAATTTAAACCAAAGTGGACTATTAAGGTCTGATTTCTTTATTTAATACTTTTTATACCATCTTTCACCTCAGACTTTGGTCTTTAGCATAAAAACTCATGGAACATAAGGTCTATGGCTTACCTTTAGCCTTACTGACTCAAGGGGGGCTTGGTGTTGTGCCATCAAATTTTTGGCAGGTATTTCGTGCAGTGAGATAGGATATGTGTCCTTTCTTGAGACTATCTAAGGGTGATGAAAAAGGTTTTCAATTTTGGCCAGATAATTGGTCGGAGGAGGGATGCTGGCTGAGAGATTTCCACAGTTGATGATGTTGGTTGTTGATACGGATGCCATTGTTGCTAATACTGGGTTGGAACATCTTCTTCACAGCTTTCCGTCTGACCTCTTGGACTAGCAAAAGGGAGAGCTATTAAATCTGTTAGAGATCTTGGAGGGGTGGGATGGTCCTTCACATGGGCGTAATTGCTAGACAGGTTTGATGGCAGTTTCTACGTTTTTGATGGCAGTTTCTACGTTGGCAAGTCATGGGAATCCCTGAGGGTCCAGAGCCTTTTGATCTTATTGGGTTGTGGATTGTAGAAGGTTATGGCGATTGAAGATCCCTATGTGGATGAAGGTGTTCCATCGGATTATGAGACGCGATCGGCTGGTAACAAGACTTGCCCGGACTTTTTCCGAATGCGACATCCACTTGTACCTGTTGCTTGAAGGATGCAGAGGATGTGGACCACCTTCTTATGCAAGCTCCACGAATGTTTGGGCGAGTTTTGGCAACACGTCGATTGCGATAGAATGCACTGCGAACTTTTGGGGATCAATTGGCTCTAAATGGTGGGCTTAAAGAATGAGAGAACAGGTATTGTAGCCGGTGCATGGCCTTTATGATTGGTTAGAAATGGGGTGATTTTCTATAATGAGCTCTTTTATGGTGAAAATGTAATTGTGCATGCGAAGATGCTAGCTGAGGGTTGGGTCATGTAACTATGTGGGTTGTTCTTATCCTATCTGGGTAATGTAATTATTGCGGGTTGTTCTTAGCCTTGTGCTTGTATTCTTGTGAATCAATGGTGAAGTTTTTGGGCACATGCCTGCATGTGGATGCCTTTTTTCTTTAAAAAAAATTGAACATGATATGAGTCATATCCTCTAACATCTACATAAAAAACTTTTATCACAATCCACCCTTTCCTAAACAAGCACATGAAACATCTTCACCAGAACGAACCTCGCACATCCCATAAGCTTCTTTGCAAATCCATATAAAAAAGTTTCCAAGAAATCTCTGTGTCCAAGTTTGTCATCCAATACTTACAATGTGTGGCAAAAAGGTAGCTACTTTTATTGCTAACTAAAAAGTTTCTCTCTCAAATGGAAGCTCTATGTAAATAAAGAATATATAGTGGATATTTTAGGCACCGAACCTGCATCACAGGTAAATAAATAGTTCTAAAACGGGAGAACTTCGTTAAATCATGCAATCCAGTATGTTTTTCATATCTTGCATCTCCTTCTCATTTTTTGGAATCCCCGCAATCAAATAAATTGTGATGACGGATTTCAAGTACATACTGTTCTTGTGACTTACAATGCTAAGCACAATCCTCAACTAAAGAGCATAAAGCATAATCAAATTAGCCCCCCCTATCTTCCTACCAAAGAGCAGTTTGAATATGTCTTCAAAGAAGTACATGGATTAAATTATCACATTATAATTCCAATCATGTTTGCTGCTTAACTTCTAAGCTCGGCATTTTAGCTATCATAAACAGGGGGGCATCTATAGAAAAAAAAAGTACAAATAGATAAGCGATCGCCAGAAGGAAACGGACGAATTTCAGGTCACGTGACAAAACAAAGGCAGGATCCATATCGTGTTTCGTCAATCGTATTATCTAAGCCAAGTCGGTTTGCTGCTTTTACCTGCGGGACGAGATGACAAGCGTGGCGACCAAGGCAATTCCAGCGACGGCGGTGACTCCCACCGCCACGCCCACATCCCAACGGCCTCCTTCCGACCACATCCCCCGGGCCACAACGCTGATGACGTCGTGATCCGCCCAACTCCACAATGGCATATACTAGTAAAGTAATGAGATCCACTTCTCGGTCCGCAAACCTCCCCCCCCCCCCCCGGAACAACTGATTAGAGGTCACGGTTCCCGCACTGCTCGTTTGTATAAATGGACACGTTGGACAGGAATGCAACGAGCAGTCGGTCGGTGTGGCTTTGGTGATACCGATAGGAATGTGAAGTTTGCCAACGAACTCCTACTTCTTTAGGGGGCTTTTAATAATAATGTAATTATTTTTTTATTTAAATAATAAATTCAATTGACAAACACTAATGGATGTATAGATAGGTAGTTATTTGTTATTCTCAGTTCGGTTGGCACGGGAAGAATATAATGGATGAGGTTTGTAAGATAGTTAATTTTGTTGGGAGTTATTCCGCTCCTTCCCTACTCGATACAAGAACATATTAAGAGGGTTTAGTCACATAAGGATGGATCATGTTTTTTCCGACTAGTGCAAAAGGACTTCTGATGAATCTCATATTCATCTACATTATTTATCTACATTATCTTTTTAGCTTAAGAAAACTAATAAAATTCACTAACAATTAACATTAATTAATTTTATACAGTGTTGTGAATAACCCTAGTTATTGTGTATTAAAAAACCTATTATTGTGCCTACATTTTATGTGTTTATTATTTATTAAAAATCCAATAAAAATTAGATTAATATTATTGACGAGTCGCTGGATACGAAGTTTAATTTGGATTCGTTGTAATACGTGTACTTAGCGATTCAGTCAGAACCGAGAGAAAATCTCTGTGAAGAGTGTCTCGGCTTAATTTATATCCCGGGCAAGTCCGGGGTCGAACACAGGGAGGCAAAGGAACAACTTTAGGATTAAGTCGAAAATTAAGATCTAGGTTTTCAGAGTGGATTTTTTAGATTTTTTTAATGCAAAATGAAATGGCAATGCAAGATGCGGTTGAATTAAGACACTAAGAAAACACACAACTTAGCCAAATTAATTTTAATGGAAAAGAAGTCCAATTTATCCAATTCGTATTTTTTCTAGAATCTTAATCCAGTGATTAATGCAAAACACATTTTTTTATATTTTTAGGAATTAAAATACATTAATGAAAAATGCACACTTTTTATGGGTATTTTCGCAATTTTTCACATAAACAGTAAGCAAAAATGATGAAAAATTTACTGGAATGAAAACATGATGCAAGGAAGCTACCATAATATTTTTGGAATTTTTTGACAAAATATGATTTTTTATGGATTTTTTAGTGAAAATAGAGCGACAGTGAGCAAATAATTTCTAATTAATCCACAATGTCAAATTAACCAGAGAGCGAATTATCCCAAATAGGTATTTTCATATGACATCCAGGAGACTTGAAATTGGGTGAAAAAGATGTATGTGGATTTAATTAAAAATCAAATACTAAAATCACTCTATGATTTATTTCAGGCACAAGACAAATTCACTTTGGATAAAATTTGGACAGTAATTAGAGCACATTTCGAGGCATCATTGTGTTAGATATTAATTTAAGAGTCCAGATTGGGTAAAATATACAATATTTTGAGTTAAAATATTTTTAATTAATTACCCACAACTCACAAAAATACAAATAAAATATTCAAAATGATAGAGATAAGTTGCTCAACACAATGATATTTTTTATTGAATAAAATGATGTATAAATGAGGTTCAAATTAACGCATGAATAAAGGGATATCAGTGCAAATAAGAAATTGAAAATGACTAATTAAACTTTGCACAGGGGCACTTTTGAAATTACAGAAACTTAATATAAACAAAATGTAATTTTTCTAAATAAAAACAAATATCAAAAGACCTTCTTCCTCAGGGACGGGCGGCTAGGGCGCATGATGGGTTGATGGGCGGCGCAGCCGCGGGGATGGCGGTGCGCGGAGGCCGACGGGGCGGGCATGCGGCGGAGGAGGGGGAGGCCGGCGGTTGTGAGTAACGGAGGAGAGGGCGGTTGACGCACGGGCTCGATGGAGGCGTTGGGCAGCGGAGGGCGTGACCGCGCATGGCCGCGCGGAGAACGGAGGAGGAGCGGCCTGTAGGAGGAGGAGGCGGTTGCGGGTGCTGGCACCGCTAGAGCGCGACCACGGGGAGGAGAGGCTGCGCTGACAGGGGCTGGAGACGGGGGTGGACGACCGGTGGGCGTGGTGTGGGTCTGCGGCGGCGGTGGGTGCTCCCCACCGCTGCTGCAGTTCTTCTTTTTTTTATTTTTTTATTTTTTTCTACTGTAATAAAGAAACTTCTTTTTGTTTTAATTTATTTTATATTTTTTTTAATTTTTTTTTGTTTAAACAGGAAATGAACAAATGCAAAATGGCAAATATGAACAAATGCAAATATGATGGTGGGTTAATCGCGATGATATAAAAAATGATATGGGGATGTGATATGATGGATTAAAAAAATGGTGATCCAAACAACAAGGAAACAAGATATTAGATCAAATAAAATGACAAGAGAAATGAGGAGAAATTCTTACCTGATGTTCGCCGGATTTGCGGAGCAGCTACGCTGGACTCCTGTCGTCGTCTCGATCCGATTGGCGAAATAAAAATCGGAGAAGTTGTGCGAGCTCTATGGAGAACTCGTGACGCGGAGCGGAGCTCCGCGGATCTCGCCTGAAGGAGGTCGTCGCTTGAGGAAGATGCTTCGCTGCTGTCACCAACAAGACACTCCAAACTCTCTCCTTTTTCTATTAGAATGGTGGATAGGCAAAAATGAGGATGGAGATGTGTATAAAAGAGATGGAAGGAATGGAGGTTAGAATGGAAGTGGAGTAGAATGGGAGGTTAAATTAGTGGTGGAGTTGAATGGGAAGTTAGATGGATAATGTTGTTGAATGGAGGTTGATGAAATAAGAGAAGTTAGTGTAGAGAATATGATTAGATTAAAAGAAAATAAAAGTAGTCTACTAAAAAGAGAAAATAAAATAAAGAGAAGAAAAAGAGTGAGGAATTTACAAAATAAGACAAACACTATGTACATTTTTTGTTTTCTTTTCTAATTTATACTTTTTTTATATTTTTAATAAAAGATATTTACAACAGAAAAATACAATAAAATATAAAAAATAAAATATAAAATAAAATTGATTTTTTTTGGATTTTTAATGATTGAGAATAAATAAAAAATAAATAATGAGAAAATAAAAATATGTACGATATATACAATGTACACCGAGGTCCCAAAACCCAAATTTTGCAAACGAGCTCCGATTTTAATGAAACCACTTCCGTTGGATAGATAATTTTCTAATTTGAACTTTAAAAGTGAGTTTGGTGAATTTGGAGTTCATACGGAGCGGGAATTTGGCCTGGAAGTTGGATTTACGGCTTTTTATCTTTGGGATCTAGGATCACTTATTTGAGGTAAAATTTATTTTAATTTTATATTTTTATATCATTTTTATGAAATAGAGAAAGAATTAGCCAAAAATGAGTTAAAATTAAATTATTTAAAAATACATGAAGTTTTGGACTATTTACAGGTGAAAAACTCCTTATTTTTACGGCTTTTTATTGTTAATTTATTTTGTACAATTTAATATACAATAATTAGTGTGTTTTATTTACAAGAGTCATTTTGTTAATTTATTGATTTTATGGACATTTTTCTGGGATTTTACTCGGAGATTTTGATAAGATCAAGATATTGAGATGATGAATCGTGGACTCATCAATTATACATAATTAATTTAATATACTTTATAAATTAAAATTCCAAAAAATAAGAAAAGAAAATGAAATAAGTAATTTAATGCTTAAATTACTTGCAAAAATATTTTCTTTGTACATATAATTATTTTCTCTTTGAGTTCTACATGAAAGTTATGGATCTCATCGAGATCAACAATTTTCATGTTCACAACTTCTTCTAATTCAATATCCTTTTAATTATTTTCAATTTTATTTGATTTATTCATTTTTCTTCTTATCCGATTGGGTCACGTGGCTTCACCTCCACCCGCCACGTGGCTCGACCCTTTTAGACTTCCCGCCTAATTTTGGGTCTCGGATCTTATTGATCAGATGGTTATGCTTTGATCTTCAGCGCCTTCACATCAGTCATCTAATGCATCTTATCAGGTGCATCAAAACCTTAAGTTCATGCCCAAGGTTAAGCCATTGGATCCATACGATTCAACAGTAGCCAAGTCCGCTACAACCTCCAACCACTCTCTTCAACAAGCGTGAGTGATGGCAACTGCCCCAGTGAAATGACCGAAAAGATATCGTGGAGCAGTCATGTGATCTACACAAGGCGGGACCAACAATCATTGTGATGACAGCTCACAAAGCTCTCTGATAATTCAACAATAAACCACAAGAGAAATAATCAATCAATGAAATATAGATGTCGATCAATATTTGTTATAACCCTACAATAAAATGTGTATAGTGATTAAGCAGAGTAGGGTGTCAAACATCGGGAACAAGTCGGTATAGCAGTGATTATTATTTAAAAATTAAATAATAATGTATCTTTATGCATAATATTCACTCACTCAAATAATGTTTTTTGTGGATTTTTTTTAATTATTAATTTTTATTATTTTATATGTAGGAAAAAGGGAAGCTACACCGGGGTGCAGCCACTAGTTACAACCGATCATTTTTCTTATTTATTATTTTTGAAGGAAATCTATGGGGATTTACTAGTTTATTGAGTGGAATATGTGTTTTAAATGTCATGCAAAACAAACATTCCTAACATGCTCATCTAGATATAGTCAATTTCAGCAATTTTGAGCCCGTTAAAATGTAATAGTCTTGATGGAGATGATAGAAGTCAATTTAATTGAATTTGACATGAGATCATGGTGATATGTGGTTATTTAAATCCCCCTTGATTTTATTTCAAAAACACAAAAACCAATGAAGAAAATGGTTGGGTGTAGCTAGTTGGCTACAACCCCAGGTGCAGCTTCCCCAACCCCTTATTTATTTATTTATTTTTATAATTTTATAATATTATAATATTTATTTTCTTTTTATAATTTTCTGGTTTTTTAATTTCTTTTTATTTTTAATATATAATAAAGGTATATACATCACTATATATATGTATAATATGTAATATGTGTAATATAGATAATATATAATACATATAATAAATATACAAAATTATAAAATGCAAGAAAATAATCCTTTTTATTTTTGAAAGGATTTAAAATATTTATAAAGTATTTATAATATTAATTATAATATAAACTATATATAAGTATATATAAGTATATAATATATATGTTAATGTAATAATAAATATAACTATATATAATCAAAAATTGCTAAATAAAATATTTTTATTTTTATATTTTTCTTCTATTTTTATTTTTTTGGGTATTTTTGCTAATTTTAGGTATTTTTGAAGTCCAAAATATACAAAATCATGGACTTTTTTAATATGTTGGATTGTTTGAGATTGAAAAATATGAAATAGATCCAAAATTTCTCAAAACTAATTGTAATATGTGTGTGTGTGTGCGTGTGTATAAAAATAGGAAAATGGGGTTGTCCCCAGAGGCCAGCTAACGGGTTCCCTCCACACCTTTTTTCTGTAAAATTTTTTATTTTTTTGCAAGATATCACCATGTATATTTAACTATATATCCCTCCAATATGTCATTCGCATTTTGTCAGAAATAGACACTCATATGCCCTCCATCTAGAATGGGTAAATTTAACGATCTAAATATTATTGTATTCGACATGTTATAGATGGAGGCCATAGGAGTATTTATTTCTGACGAAATTTGAATGGTGTATTGGAGGGATATATAGATAAATATACATGGTGATATTTTTCAAAAAAAAAAACAAAAAAATCTGAAAAATGATGAGGGGGCAACCCCATAAATCCCATAAAAATATAGGACGTGAAACTAATTTTTTGGGGTTTTTAAAATATTTTGTAATTTCTTAGTTTTTAGGTTTTTTTGTTATTTTTTGTGATTTTTGGTCTGTAGGTATAAAATACTATAATAAACAGTAAGTAATTTTTTTAGAGTTTTTGATAAAGAATTTATATTTTTTATATTTTTCAAGGCCAACAAGGAATAAATGTGATTTTTTATTTTTAATAAATGCATAATGCCGATGAAATGTAAAATAAATTAGTTAGCATGAACAAGCATATCATTAAGCATCCACAATTATTTTCTCATGATTTTGGGAGCACGTTTGCTATTTATGAAAAATAGAAAAGCATACATAAAAATTAATTAAGCTGGTTGAAGAACCACAACATTTGCTCTTGTTAATTATGCAAAATTAACTTTTAAATTATTCATTGCAGCCGTGCAAATTCGGTTCAATCAAAATGACCACTATTTCATTATTTGTCCAATTAAAGCAAGCAGTCAATTTATATTTTTTTACTTGGGAAGTCTAAGGTCGAACTCAGGGAGGTAACTATCTCCTTAGGTTGATTTATAGTCAATCTCGAGGTCAGGGTTTTCAAAGAAGCATTCTTTTTGCATTTTTTATGTGCAATAAATGAGCAAGATGCAATTTTGGCGAAGTTCAAGGACTAAAATGCAACTTGGCCAGAATGTGAAATATGATGAAATTAGGCTACTTTTATTTTTTGGAATTTTTGGATGCAATATGAATAAATAATGAATTAATGAATGCAGAGAGTGAGAATTTCATTAATTAATTATAATAAATCTACTTATTTTCAGGAAATAAAATTATCCAATATATATCACTAGGTGATCTATCCCAGAAAAATCCTAAACCCTAAAAATGTTGAACTTAATACCTATTAAAAATTAATTAATGAGATACACAAATGATTTGTATAAAGAAAAATGTGCATGCAAATGCAATTCTTTTTTGACACAATGTGTATCACAATTAATTCTACATTCTATGAATTTTAGTAATTTTTCGAGTTGTGTTAATTATATATGAACTTCTAATCGCAGATTGGACAAAATAAGCAATTTTCTACACAAATATTAATTATTAATTAACCACAGAGAGTAAAAATATTACAAGCATGCCATAATGTAAAGAATTAATTGAGAAACAAAATTCAAATTTTTAAATAATAAAATGATGATAAATAGAGGTTCAAAATAAAGAGAGAACACATGGTTCTGTTTGCAATTGCAATAATTGAATAAAATAAGAGAAATGCAGGGAGAGGCACCTAATGTTAATTATCGAGAACCTGTTGGGGATTTCTACAAAAGTCCCATGGGGCACGTGCATAGCACATGCCCTTGGAGGCGAGGGAGCCTTTGGTGATTAAAGATACTTCTAGGGGGCTTGATGCAATTACCCAAGATGGTAGCTAGTGGCGGCTTCGACGGGCAGTGGAGAGCGGCATAGCAGGTGGGGCCCTACGATCGCGTGGGGAAGCGGCGAGGGCATTCACACGCTGGAGTGAAGTCAGGGGCGAACGGCGGAGGCGCTTGCTTTGCCAGGACGCGACCGAGAGTGTGGAGGCTCGGCGGGTGGTGCAGCGGAAGGAGGGAAGGTGTGGCGGCTCCTGAGCAGCAGGTAGCATCGCTGGAGCTGGCGAGGCCTGCGTAAGGGAGGGGAACACATGGCTCCTGTTTGTAGCTGGAATGCATGCGGGTGTTGCACCCCTCAAGGCGAAGCTGTGACGTAGAAGGGCGACCGGCGAGGGATGCGGTTTGAGATGTGGTACTTGCAGGAAAACATCCCAGCCAGAGGGGGGGTGCGATGGTGGTCGACAATGGAGGGCGTGGGTCGGCCAGAGCGTGATGTGGAGCGATGGGTAGCTGAAGCCGAGGGCACTCGAAGTGTACAGACAAGATGGAGAAGGCGGGAGGAGAAATAGAGGATTTGGGCAAAAATAGAGGAAATAAGAAAAAGGGATAGGGGATATGGGTTGTCACCTAAGATGGAGGGCGGAGGTGCCATTCCTAGTTCTCGCTTCTAAGGATCGATGATCGAGTCCCGAAGCTCGAAGATCTCGTCGGCGGGGTCTTCACCGGGGACGTTGGCTCCTGTCACCAGCCAACTCCCAGGCCCGCTTGTGTAGTGGCTATAGCAGATGCTTTGGAATGTTATTGGCAACGGGGCTAAATAGGACGTGGATCTAGGGGCGATAGGGTTTGTTGGTCGACATGAATGGAGAGGTGGTTAGAAGGGATTGGGTAACGGCAGAGGACTCGCTCAAAGGGAATCCGGCGAGGAAGGTTCGGTGGCGCGCGGTTCTGTTGGGGGGAGAAAGGTCCTTGCAGAAGGTGGAGAGAGGAGTGCGGGCGGCACGTGTTGGGCACTTGTGGAGGGGGCACGTGACCAACACGTGCAATGGTTTTTGTTTTATTATTTTATTTTTTTAATAAAATGAAATAAAAATAAGGTCAAAATGAGTGACACATGGTGGTTCCAGAAGTTGCCCCGTGTCAACTCCAAAAAAATTAAAAAATAAAATAAGAGTATAAATATAAAAAAAATAGCAAGTGATCTCGGATCAAGAATTTTTCTTCACAAAAGTTACTCGTCTCGATGAGAGCTACAACTTTCATGAAGAGACCAAGAGCAAAGGAAGTCATCTGTGCAAAATGATATTTTTGGGGTACTCTATGTACATAGAACACCGATGTTTTGGGTTTTTTTGTAAAATTTTTGTGATTTTTAATTAATAGAAAAATTGATAAAAATATATGATAAAATCGAAGATAAATATTTACACATTAATCTAATTTTTTATTAAATAAGAAATTAGGAAAATAAAATAAAATGGAAAAAGTGAGATTGTACAGACTCACAAGGGACACTCAAAATCGGTCAGTTTCTTTGATTCTAGACTTATTTTGGATTTGGATTCTTGTGAATTTTAACAAAACTTTCATGAAAGAATATATATGAAAAAGAAATAAAAGAAATATAGTTAAGTATGTAATTAAAATATTAGGTCAAAAACCGTTAAAATATACAATGCGCAAAAGAGGCCCAGACCCCAACTTTCACATATGAGCTTCGATTTTTGTGAAATTGATCTTGTTTTGAAGGTCTTTGAATGTATATTACTTGAAAAGTAAGTAGACCTAAACATGACACTCTATGAGGAAGATATGCATGTTTTAGTATGTCTATTCTGGAATTTGGGTTTTGTCTCACAGGACAGTTATTTGAGTTAGCCATTTTTTATATTTTCCCTTTAATATTGTTAGTAATGTGTACACAATGAAGTTGGTTTCACGTCAATTGGAGTTAGCATGGTTTATTTAAAAATGCATGAAGTTAGGTGAAAAATTGAAGATTATTATGAATGCAATTATGAGTGCTATAATGCAGAAATTATTCTTAAGTGCATGAATGGTAAAAATGTAGAATAGATGATGAAATGAAGCTAATTACTCAGGGACAAGGCTCTATTTTTAATTTTTAGTGTGATGAATCATGAATTCATCAACTCCTTATGCTTAAACCTTGCTCATCTCCGAGCAACTAAAATGAAATGCAAAAATGAAATGATTTTGGGTTCCATACCAAGGTCATGAACAAAAGATGAAAATGAAGCTAGAACCGACCTTTGAATTAATAGTGTTGTGGAACTTCTGTGAGAATTTGGGTTTTAAAATCATCCCTCGAGTTCTACATATCATTGTAACAAATTCGGCTCAGAAGTCATCTTACATCAATCCTTCTCCCAAATTATATCCCATGAACATTGAACAATTGTCTCATGTGTGTGAAAGGTTTTAGCTCTTCCCATCAAGAATGCCGGACTACCATGCAGACCTCTCCCCCAATAACTCGTCCTTGGGAAGTCAGGTATTTCCTTCTAAGGTCTGGCGTGTTGTGTTCACAATCAAAAAGATGAAGAATTTAAAAGAAGAGGAAAAGAACTGGAGGGTGACCATTGTAGTAACCTCTCCTTGGGGAGCCGGCCAGTTTAGCCACATCTCCACCAAGATCTGCAGGTTTTCTTGAAGCTTGGATCTTTTCGGTCAAATATTTATTTGGTAGTTGGCTTTTTTTGGTATGGATTTTTGGCAACTATGCATGGATCTTTTGTGCCCCTACGGATATGGAATCTTTTTTCTGTACATGTTTTGGGGTCTTAGAAAAAATTGTATCCATCCATCCATCCCTTATCCGAAGCTTTATTTCAACCCGTACTCTAATCTTTAGATGTGCACGCTATTAGAAAAGAGACTCACACGGTCTTCCAACACCCCGTTTGAGTTGAGATAAGTGCATAGTGTGAGAGTACATATTAATTTCCTATTCAGAAGTCATACCCAGAATTAGGAGACCCCACTAGACACTAAGAGTCAAAGTCTACACATTGTCATGCGGAACTCGAAGAATTAATTCAAAGACCTGAAGCTTCTAAAATCTCTTTCTCGATGAAGTTCCTATGGAAATTAGGTAGATGAAGGCCAAGTCAAAACCACTCTCTACTTCTATTCATGACTAAGTTCAAAACCTAATAACTTTCCACTTTGCATATACTAGATATGCAAATGCATATGCATATGAGGTGCAAGATGATATGCAAGAGTAAAGATTTTTTTTGTCATTTTTATTTGAATGCAAGGACGATATGCAAGAGTAAAGAAATTTTTTGGACTTTTCCCCATCTCTTAATTATTGCATAATATATACAAAAATACGTGAAAGAACGAGCTATGGGTAAAGTATATATATATATAATATTTACACAACCCCTTATACTTAGCATGTGCTATGTCCTCAGAGCACAAGAAGTGACGAAAAGACATAGCTCGTGCTAAGCATAGGAGAGTGAAAAATAAAAAGATGTATAGAATTCGACCGCTCCTCTATACTTAGGCTCTAGTCAACCTAGGTATAGAAGAAGATCAACAATGGGGTGGTCGAGGTCAAGAAGAGAAATGGGTGAATATATACAAGATGGGCATCGATCCCCCTATACTTAGGCTTTGGTTATCCCAAGTACATGACATGAGTGAGTATGAGGACCGGTGGGATTTGGAGAATATACGAAGTGAGGGGGGAATAGAAAATAAAGATAGCATCGGTCCCCCCCATACTTAGGCCTTGGCCTATGTATAGGAAGAAAATGTACAAGGGAATCGATGGGGGCAGGGGAAATGGTGGCTGATGGTCAAGGAGGTTTACAGGCGATCTTTTTCAAGCATGTGGTGGAAGGGAATATTGATAGAAAGATCTTTTTCAAGCATGTGGTGGAAGGGAATATTGATAGAAAGATGACGAATCAGAAGATTCCCAACCATCATCAGAGATGTCATAAGAATAATAATTAAAGGTCACGTTACTACAACTATTTCTACTCTTGTGCTGCTTTCTCAGAGTTCGCTCAGTTTTGGGGTCAATCAGTTCTTCCTCTGAATATTCATATGAACAAGTATCAATCTGGTAATAACAAACTATTCCAATGTATTGAATGGGACCAGGAGAATCGGCCCTAGAAGAATAATAGTGAGGGGCGGGGAAAGTCCAACGTGGGTCGATGTACGACTGCTTGTTCTGATTAGGCTTCTGAACTACTGAACTGATCTCATTCGCAACGATCTCCTTCTCCGAACCTGACGAGGAATCCTTAGAAGATTCCTTTTCTGAAATGTTGAAGGTAACATTTTTAGTCGTTCAGGAGGTATTCTTTGTGAGGTATTGACCATAGGTTCCTTATCAGACGAGTCTCCATATAGATTGTATTACTCTTAAGGGTTAGCACACATCCCAAGTAGGTGCTCTATGTTGGCTTTGCGTGTGTGAGCTCAAGGAGATCTAAAATAACTTTGTTCGGTGTGGTGAATCAGATGTGCCTCGGTTGATTTCATTAATCTGTGTAGCCTCGTCAGCCGTTTCATAAGATGTCTCTCTTTCGATTGTGTCTGTGATAAGTAGAGAGGTCTAGGTATTTGATTGACTTGATTTGTGTTCGGGTATATAATGTCTTGAGTCTCCCAGTTAATAGTCGCTCTAGCGGAAGCAAGAAACGGCTTTCCCAAAATAATGGGAGACTCAGATAAATCTTCTCGGTGTTCAATGTCTAGGACAATAAAGTCCACTCTATGTGCGATACCTTTGAAAGTGATGATGATAGAAAAAAATCCTCTCAATCTTTTTGTGGTTCAGTCAGGAAATTGAATGATCACTCGGGTCTTTCTAAGCAGTCCGAGTTCGAGTCGGTCAAACACAGATTTTGGGAGGATATTTATGGTAGAATCGCTGTCAATCTGAACATTATTAGACTCGATATTCTTAATTTTACTGGTCACCTTGGTCAAGCGTTTGACTTTATGAACCTTGCTTGTCCGGTTCAGCACCATTGAACATGCCATAGTAATTAAATGATATTCGTTTCAAGATCTTTTCTTTCTTGTATTTTTAGGTGATAGTCGACTCTTCACAAATCTATGAAGATCGGGTACATACTCTATGGCCTTGATTAATGGAAGCTCTAAGATCAGACTTTTTGCAGAACGCTTCCATATTGATGTTGTCTGAATTTTTTGGATTTCTAGTTTTTATTTTTTTTGGAATTTTCAATAAAGTCGGTAGGGTGTTTAGTAGACAGGTCAGATGTGTGTGGTTTTTGTGTGTGGGAATCAGACACATATTGTGTTTCGGGTTTGCTCTATAATCTTCTCAATTCCTCTTGGTTGGTTATCATGTCTTTTTACTATTTGGATGACATTATCAAATTGTCCTGTCAAAGCTTCGGTTCTGTTATTGATTTGAACTATGTCATCCACTATCGTCTCATGACTCGGATTTGAGTGACTATGCTGGTATGTCGTGACATTGGCATTTTCTTCTGAACTGAGTAGTCAATCGCTACGATCAGGGTCTGGTCATGAGTCCTATTTCCTTGACTTTGGGTGTCATCTGTGTGGTCAAAGGAAAGTGATCATACTCGGGCTATGAATCATCTTGAATAGAGGATAGTTCAAATAATGAATTTTCATACATACTCAAGAATCGTGTTCCTCTATTAAATTCGATTACGCCTATATTCATCCTCAAATTTGCTTTCTCATTGTGTCTACATAGTATGTGTTCATTTTTGTGAGCGTTCGTAACTCAAAGTTTCAACCAAGGGTGGGTGGGTGAAAAGAATGATGGTTGGAGAAGAACTGCCTCAAAGAGAGGGTTCCTCTGAAATAAAGTGGATATGAAGATTGGGAATTTATCATGGTAGTACAAAATACGGAGTCTGAGTATGAATGCCAATATCCCAACATCTTCGAAGTGAATGGTAAAAATTGATTTGTGAAACCATGATCTGTGTGTGCAAGTGCACTGTCACACAATTCAATACACAAATGCAAACCCTAAATTCACCAACTCAACACATTGAAGGCCATAAAGGACCGGTGATGTTTCTGGAATCGCAACGTTAAGAGAGATGTGTTGTAATTTGTTCGTTCATGCTTAAAAATAATGTGATCTGTCGTTGTAGGCGGCGATCGGAATCAGTCAAGAAAATAACCACAAATATTTAATCAATTTTTAATCAAGTGGTTTTATATTTATTTTACTTGGACAAGTCCCAAGGTCGAGCACAATGAGGCAAAGGAACAACCTAGAATTATGTCTATCAAAAATCATGCACAGTTTTCGAGACGGTCTTTTTTTGGAATTTTTAATGCAAATAAAGGATGCAAGATGCAATGTCGGCCTATTTTAGGGACTAAAATGCAAATTACGTTCAAATGATGTCCGAAAAATACGAAACTTGGCCACAATGTAAATTATGATGAAATAATGCACTGTAAATTTTTTGGAATTTTTGGATGCAATAGAATTTTTTTATGAACTTTTAAATGCAAACAAAATGAATTTCAATATTTAATTATAATAAATATTAAACCTACTTGTTTTCAAGGGATAAAATTATCTAAGATCTATCACTAGGTGATGGACCTCAGAAAAATCCTAAACCTTGGAAATGTGAGATCTGATACCTACTAAAATCAAACACTGAAATATGCAAAATAATTTTTATAGGGGAATCTATGCATGCAAATGCAAATCTTTTTTGGCACAATATCAAGCACAATTAACTCTACAATATGTGATTTTTGAGGATTTTTAGAGCAATGGTTAATCAATGGCAAATTTAACAGCAAGAAATGGGTAAAATTCATAATTTTCCACAAAACAATTAATTATTAATTAACCAATGATCATAAAAATAACCACAATATGTCAACACGTAGAGAATTAAATGAGAAACATCATGCTATTTTTTGAATAATAAATAAATGTCATGCAGAGGTCTGAAATCACTAGGGAACACAAGAGTATAAGTGCAATAAAATAAATAAAAATAAATAAATAAAGTGCAGGGGGGACCTAAGTTAAATTACCAATAACTAGGAGGGTATCTCTGTAAATTCTCCAAGGGGCACGTGCTACGCACATGCCCTTGGAAGGGCAGGACTGAAGCGTAAATAGAAGACCTCTAGGGGGCTCACACAATTAACCCACCCGCACGTGAGTGTCACGTGAGCGTGTGTGGGTCCTGCTGACGTTTCCTCCGTACGTGCGCTGCACGTGGGAGGACCTCGGGGCTGGAGCCCGGTGCTGCGACGAAGTGACATAGGCGGAGGGCCGATGGAAGCCCCTGGTGGTTGGTGGATGCTCGACCAGGGCGGAGGAGCTCAGGTGGTGCAGCTGAGGCGGAGGGGCTGACTGGCGTTGGCGAAAGGCGGCAAAGGCGGTCGACGCCGTGGCTGGAGATGAAGGCTCGGAGGTGGTGTTGCGGAGGTCCGACGAAGTCGAAGTCATTGGTGGCCAGCGAAGGCTGATGGAGTCGGCAGTGGAGTCATTGTTGAAGGTGGTCGATGGCGGTTGTCGATGAAGTAGGCGGAGGCGTTGGAGTCGACGACGAAGGCGGCGTGGAGGCGTTGCAGGTGGAGTCGTTGACGTTGGCTCGACGCCAATGGCGGAGCTGAAGCAGCATGCTCTAGGCCATTCTGCGACGAGGCCTGGAGCCTCGGATCTCGCCGATGAAGTAGATGGACCGTGCTGTCACCCCGATGGTTGTGAAGGAGCAAATCAGCGGATGAGGGAGTCGGGGTCGACGATGCTGCTTAAATAGGTGGCAAGGGTGGATATGCGGAGGAGGAGGTTGCGAGATGAGCGGAGGTCGTTGGCGGAGATCATGGGGCGGCGGTTGGAGAGGACTACAACGGAGATTACGGAGGTGGTTAGGATTGCAGGGCGGCGCGCGAGATCCGTGGCAGAAATATCGAAGGAGAAGGCGGCGTTCCCGATTGAGAAAGGGGGATGGAGGTTGAAGACAGTCCAGGGGCCGTCCGATCAGCCGAGATCAGACATCCCTGGATCCGACACGTGGCGTAGGAGATGAAAGGGCGGAGCACGTGCGGAGCACGTGCCTGGGAGGCACGTACGGCGCACGTGCGGAGGCTTTTAAATTTTTTTATTAAAAATGAATTATAAAGAGGCCAAAAAATGCTGACACGTGGTGGCCCCTGGGGCGACCACGTGTCAGCACCACAAAATTCCGAGAATGAAGACTTTGTAAAATCAAAAATAAATAGTAAACGACCTCGGATCGAAAAAGTTTCTCACGAAAATTGCTCGTCTCGATGAGATCTACAACTTTCATCGACATCAAACCAAAATCGATCTAATGCGCAAAGTGATATTTTTGGGGTATCCCATGTACATAGAATACCTTGATTTTTGGGTTTTGTATTTTTGTGTCATTTTTAAACCAGATAAAAATATGGAATAAATATGGAAAAATCAAAGATAAATAAAGACACCTTAATCTATTTTTTTGGATTTTTATTAATAAGATAAATATGAACATAAAAAATCAGGTCAAAAACCGCTAAAATACACAATATACAAAAGAGGCCCAAAACCCAACTTTCACATATGAGCTCCGATTCACTTGAAGTTGGTCTTGTTTTGAAGGTAATTGAATGTATATTAGTTCAAAGTGAGTAGGATCAAAACGGACACTGGATTGGGAAGATATGGGGCTTTTAGTCCGGAAATCCTGAAACTAGGGTTTGGATTTTTGCTCCACTTATTCGGGTTAATTATTTTTTTTTGTATTTTTCATTTATTCTTGTGAGTGACATTCGGAGTTAGCATGGATGAGTTAAAAATCTGGGAGTTTAGGCTATTTACAGGTCAGTTTTGGCTGAGATTTTCGGCTTCTTATTTTGTGCAGAAATTAGTGCTAAAATGCAATTCTTATTAAAACATGCATGAATGCAAATTATGCATAATAGATGCAGAAATGCTGTTGATTTTGAGGGATCTGAGCTTAATTAATGAGATTTAGAGCGATGAATCTGAGATTCATCATCCGACCAATTATTCTTTCAATTTTATGTTGGCGATAGTTTCAGTTTTTGAAAGAGTTAACGAGTTGTTAGGTGCTTGTATTTCCTTAAAGACCAGCCCTACTCATACGACTAGTTGCACCTACTTTCAACTAGTATGGATGTAAGTACATATCATAAAACGGCTACCCGTTACTTGAGGATGGAGCCTTACATAGTGTCCTCTAAACCACCCACTCCACTAAGGAAATCCGGACAGTTCACCAGCTACCCTTAGATCCTCACTGAGAACTAGCTAATCGTATTTGGAGAATCAGTAGCCAATATGAAAATCATGGCTTGGCTCTATCCTAGTGTTCGTCTCTCTCTCTCTCACTCATAATAATAAATCAATACAAGGACGGGGTTGCTCTCCTGCTAAAATTCTTGATTTTATGGGTTTAATTAAGTCAGCTTTGTTTAGCCGTCCTAATTTTAATTTGGTTATCACTTTAAATTTGAGTGGAGATCAATGCACATTTATACGGGGGATTCCAATTTCCTTTATTCTTATGTGAATGAAAACTGTGGGAGAATCGAAAAAGCCATGCAGTAGGAAACACGATGATGAATGCTGAGTTAGAGATACTTATAATGATTTCTTGCAATCTTCGTGCAATATGCTAAACAGAATTGAAATTTCTCTAAAAATAAATCTAATACATGCACGAGAAATCGTACCTAGAACATGAATGTCTATTAGCGAGTGATAGAACAATTTAATTTGGCTAAATGAAATCAATCTAATGTGTATAATTAAGTGCAGTGTGGTCCTAAATTCTATGAGCACAATCATAAATTCTAGTAACTCTAATAGTTGTATCTGTAGTCTAGAACTACGAACTACTGAAGTCGGGTCCACCCTCATCGGAAGGTGAAACAGGTCCGACACACCACAAAAAAATCCAGTCTCTTTACAAACGCAAGAACTCGGTCGGGAACTACTGGAAATAAGCAATTAGTTACAAGTTAATAAAAGACAGAAACCCTCTCTAAACCTAGAGGGGGGGGGGGTTGCAAAATATCCAGATGCACGTGACCTCTGGTGGTAGGGTAGTTCTGCGAAGGGGCGAAACTCCACGTGTGCCGGTGCAAAGTTTCCAAGCGGACACATGCCTACCACATGACCCTTGGGCCTTGCTGCGATATGGAGGGGCGACAAGGAGGAGCAGTGGCTCCGCCGAGGGCGGTTGGCGTGCGTCTGTAAGGCAGGTGCGGGCGGGCGATCCTGCACCTTCCTCTTGATCGACACATGACCAAGGGGAAGGCAGCGGGATGGAGTGAGTGGGGCGACTCAACTGGCCGCTGGAGGCACTCGCCACGTGCGGACGAGTGGAGTGAAGGCAGCGAGACCCGTGCAAGGCAGAGGAGCACCATGCCCCTATTGTAGATGGAGTGCATGTGGGCAATGTGCTGCTTGGCGGTGTTGACTTCCTCTACTGAATGGATTTTGTAGAAGATCAACTTACAAGAAGAAGACTAGCTCAAGCTTCAAACTCAATCGATGGATTATGAGGAGGAGATTATGACGGTGGCCGGTTGCGGTGAAGAGATGGTTGAAAAAGATATATATAGAGGGAGCTGGAATTGGGGACTTGAAGAACATAAGAAAGGATGGAAAACAATGGGAAAAAGGGGTAGTCTCCTGGGAGATAGAGGAGGATGGAGGTCCTCTTCTTGGTCGTTGCTTCGTTCGAGGCAGGCAGAGGCCTCGAGAAACTACTGATGATCTCACCTTGGATCGATTCTCGCCGTGACGGAGTCAACCCCTATCACATGCCACTCTGCGAGCAGCTCCTGGATATGGCAGATGCTTTGGAATGTCGTCGGCAATGGGGCTAAATAGGATGTGGATCGAGGGACGATAGGGTTTGTTGGACGACGTGAATGGAGATAAACAGAGGTGGTTAGAAGCAATTGGGTAACGGTGAAATACTCGGTCAAGGGAAATCCGGCAAGGGAGGTTTGGTGGCATGTGGTTCTATTGGGGAAGAAAGGTCCTCACGTGTGCTGCATGTGAGGCGGAAGGTGGAGAGAGAAGGAGTGGGGGTGGCATGTGCTAGTCACGTGCGGAGGCTGGCAAGTGACCATCACGTGCAATGGTTTTTATTTTATTATTTTAATTTTGTAATAAACTGAAATAAAAAAGGTTAAATGTGTGACACATGGTGGTTCCAGGAGCTGCACGTGTTAGCTTCAGAAAAATCAAAAAATAAAATAAGAAGATTAATATAAAAGAAATAACAAATGACCTTGGATCGAGAATTTTTCTTCACAAAAGTTGCTCATCTCGATGAGAGATATGATGAGCCGAAAATTCATCAAGACTCGGGTGAAGGTAATAGAACAAGGGTCGTTGCGACCTGGATCTCGGAAATCAGCTCAACAAGAAAATATGGAAAGAACTACCAATCAGAGATATAAAAATCGATCAAAAACAAGAAGCGGTCCTCGCTACTTTTATTAACCTGGTATAGCGACCAGGGTCGGATTCAGAGAGCACGAAATGGCCTTGCAGCCTACGAAGTAATCAAAGTCAAAATAAAGAATGAAATAATTTTTTGGGTGGATTTTAATAATTTTAAAATGTTTTTTGTGTTTTTGATTTTATAAGGAAAAGTAAAAGCAATCAAGATCAAAAAATTATTTAAACACACAAAAATACTCCAAAAATTCTAATAAAAATGTTTTTATGTTTTTTTTATATTTTTAGTGTTTTTGGTGAAGTTTTCAGAGTTTTCTAATTTTTATATAATTTTCTAAAAATCAAGAACTGAGAAAATAGAAGATCACTATACATCCAGACTTGAAAGACCCGTTAAAAATATAAAATGTATTTATAAAATTCTGGAGGCAATTTTTATGAAAACTATATGCAAAAATCAAACTACAAAAAAAGAGTTTGTATTTTTTTAAATTTTTATAATTTTTTTAGAATTTTTATAAGATTTTTAGGGTTTCTCAATTTTTATGGTTTTTATATATCCAAAAAGCACCAAATTTTCGTAGAAGCTAAAATACACTAAAACTAACTACCACTAAATTTTTTAGAATTTTTAAAGGAGTTTTAATATTTTTCTTTGATTTTTCTTTTCAAACAATAGCAAAAATCACTGTTTTTGAATTTTTAAAATATCAAAAAGCCTAAAAAATGCCCTAAAATTTTAGGGAAATTTTTACACAGTGAAGAAGCCACGTCTCCAAATTTCACCTAATTTGGATTTAATTTGCTATTTTATTTAATCAAAACAAGGCACACATTATACAGGGACCTAAATGTAAGAAAACATGTTTCCAGGGCTGAACAGTAAAAAAACCAAAATTTCAGGGCCCCTTATGCAAAAAGTCCACAAATACATGCGCACGGCACGCGGTTCAGGCACGAAGGGGTATGGTTGTAAATCCTATTTATAAAATATCAAACAATAACACACAAGAAACACAGGATCAATAGTGCAAAAATTCCAAAGCCTCACGTGTCGATGCACGTGGTCTACATACACAGGGACTAAGTTGCAAATAGAAGAAACATGAAGGTCCAGAGTGCAATTTAACCTAATTAAAAACAACGTACAAAAATATTTATAGGACTAAATAACAAAAACTAAAAGACAGGGGCCTAAGGGAAAATTACCCCTATTATTATCGGATGGACGAGGACGCGCCACGTGGAGGATCGGACGTCTGAGATGCTAAGACGCCTCTTCGTCTGTATGGACGGTCTGGATCGAGCCCGAAGTAGATCGGGCGGTGGCTGAAGCTCCTCAAATATATGGCAATGATCGAATCTGGAGCGGAGGGCTGATCCGACGGTGGAGGAGGATCCTCTAAGAACTCGATGCCAGCAAGGTTTGCCGGCCCAATGTGCACGCCGAGGACCTCCTCTGGAGCTGCTGAGATAGGGAACGTGAAGCTTGAGCTCTTCCGCAGCTGATGGGCTCCTCCGATGAGACTGGGAAGCTCCGAGGAGCTCCGGTGACGGCGGAGGGGCCAAGCTCCTGTGCCTGGACTGCTGGACCCTCAGATGGGTCACGTTCACATGAAAAAGGGCACATAAGAACTCCTGGGTCGAGGGCAAATTGCCTCGATCCGTCAATGGGTGAAATGGGTGGTCGGGTGCGTCGAAGCGGAGACCTCCGGCGAGGCGACGGCGAGGGAGGTCCGACTCTTGGTTCCGGGGCAAACCAAGTTGAGTGAGTGGATGCAGAACGGGGAGAGAAGTCTCATGGTCGTGACTAAGTGGTCCGATGATCGAGTGGATGAGCAAATCGCTGGGAATCGGCCGGCGAAGCCGGCAGCGCGATTTGGGCGTAATCTGAAATTCGGTGAAACTAGGAGGTATCGAAGTTACCTGATGAAGGAAATCGACTGTGGGTGAGATGCTGGAGCTTTGGGGGTCCTGGCCTCAAGGAGTCGTCGGGGTCCGAGGCTTGGCGCACCTCGCGGCGACACACGGCGATGAAGGTCGCCGGATCAGTGGCTGGAGGCACCTCCTCTTCGCTGCGACACCTCCATTCGATAGCTGTCACTCTACGAAGGAAGGTGGAGGTCCTGGGATAGAAAGGCGGAGCCAAAGATGAGTGAGAAGGTGTGGTAGAGGTCGGCTATACACTGCTAGGGGTCCGAGAAGAAGGAGGTCGGGCGAGTGATTCGGAGCTCGGACTCTTAGGCAAATCCCCAAGCGTGGATCAGGGATGATTCAGGTGTAATCAGGACCCGTGGTTTGCATAAATGGTGATCAGATCATGGTTGGAAAATTAAGTGAAGTCGGGTCGGGAGCAAGATCCGCGGGCGAGTGGTCCAGGGGGGGGAGTTGACCGGGGGTCAACATCCCCCGTGGACCAATCAGAAGCCCCTATTGGAAATTATTTTAGAAATTCAAAATAAAATAGATAGTGATTTTATTTCGAAAAAGTTAAAACATGAAAAATGTTTATTTATTTTTAAATTATTTTTTAGTGATTTTTATTTATTTTTTTGAAAAATAAATAAGGTATCTACATTATATTATTATTATATATAGGTATATACATTATGTATTTTTTATTTTTATTTTTAATTATTTATTTTTATACAATTATTCCAATTTTATATTTTATTTATTTATAGCATAAAATTTTGAATAAAAAGGTATTTTTATTTTATTATTATTATTTATTTACATTAGTTAAATAAATAGGTATATATACATATTTACATGGTATATGTACAATGTGGGAAATGATTTTTATTATTTTTATTTTTATTTTTATTATTTTTATTTTATTTTTATATTTATGTACAAAATAGCAAAAACACATTTTTTATTTTCATTAATAGGAAAATAATTTTATTTATATACATAGGTATATATAGACACATGAATGACCCTATCTCTCTCTACTTGGTTCCTTTTGCGGTCAGGCCCATGCTGAGCCCTCCCTTGGGATTAGATCACTCAATATTTATTCTAAATATTTCTCTCTTTTTCTTTTGTTTCTTTATTCTTTTATTTATTCACAAAAACATGCTAATTCTTGTTATTTACAGAATGCATGCATGTTGGTAATTTATTCTATTTACACATATCTACTTGGTGTTTTGCATAGATTTTTAGCTAACATAAAAGAATAAAGAGTGATGAATGGGTATTCATCACCCCCTATACTTAACTTTGCTAGTCCCTTAGCAAACACTTATTTGAAAAAAAGAAGTGAAAAAGAAAGGAAAAAGAAAAGGAGAGGAAATGCATGGATCAATGCTGATTATTAAACTTGCCTTCACTAATTTGAAATATGGAGCTCGGTCAGATCTTTGGATTATTAATGTGTCGGAACCTTATTTGGACTCAGGTTTAAAACTTAACAGCCTCTGAGATCCACTAATCTATAGTCAAGACTCCTCAATAATCCAGATCAGAACAAGTCTACATACACAAACCCTGAAGACCATGAATCTTTCCTTGTACAGTGTAGGTGGGGTATAGATCTCCACCTCAGAAGTAGCAAAATGACAACCCTCCCCAACAAGGTAACTCTATGACCCTAGTCTGGCCACTCTTTCCTCAAGGAGCGGGGTATTCCCTTCTAAGTTCAAGTACAACCGGCTGAAGAAGAGGGGGAAGAAGAGAATGGATCATGGCCAGTGTAGCCATGTATCCTTGGGAGCTCCACCATTGTAGCTAAGTCTCCCTGCTGCAAGCTACATAAGATGGGACATGAGTCTCAAGCTTTTCTTATTCCACTATATATACTCCGGTGGGATTATCATTTTCTCTCAGACCCACCACTTTTTTGGAGTTATTTTCTTTTTGCATTTTTTTGATGTGCATCTGTACAACATATTTACAAGGTGCAACATATATACATAAGGAGTTTTTTCTCTTGAGCCAGTAGACTATCCCTCTTTTGAAGCATTATTGCAACCCACAACTCCCGTCGTTAGACCTCATGGCAACTAGACCAAGTTGAGACGCACTTCCTTCACTATAAGAAGAAGAGAGGTTCCGCCTAGAAGTACTACCCTCATATGCTACCCCAAGTCAAAAAAGACTGCCTCCTCACCACCTCATTCGTAGAGAGCTCGGTGTAAAGTGCGGGTCCAAGTCAAGCCATTGTCTATATGAGTCATGTGTGTGTTGTTAAGTGCTCTACTTAGGCTTATTGAGATGACATATAATCATAGCCTAGTGGACTTAAAGAATTAAGTCACCATGAACCTGAAAAGTCTCAACCCTAAGCCCTATAAGGTTCCTCTTATAATTAGGTGGATTAAGATCTTAACCAAGCTTCATTTTTCAATTTTATTCTAGGCTAGTTTAAATGTCAACTATGATCCAGGAAAAACTATACAAGTATTTACAAAGATGCTATTTACAAACTATTTGCACATGTGCAAAATTTTTGAAAAATGTTTTGAAAATATGGATGTATGCATGAATGCAAGTTTGGCAAAATATGTACACAAATTTACACAAGATTTTTGCAAACTTTTGATTTTCAAAACATTTTGGAAAAAATTTGTACTATATACATAATTTTGATAAGAAAATATTTACATAATATTTACACAAAAAGTTTTTACAAACCTTTTTACAAAAATAATTTGTACACTACATATGTATGTGTAATAAAAGACTTTTATTTACAAGGAAATTTTTTAATTTTTATGGATTTTTGGGTTTAGCCATTTTTATTTATTAACACACTCACACAAAGTACGAGTTATGGCTAAAGGATATATGAAATATATACACACCTCATTCTGATGAGCCGAAAATTCACCAAGACCCGGGTGAAGGTAATAGAACAAGGTCGTTGCGACCCAGATCTCGGAAATCAGCTCAACAAGAAAATATGGAAAGAACCACCAATTAGAGATATAAAATCGATCAAAAACAAGAAGCGGTCCTTGCTACTTTTATTAACTTGGTATAGTGACCAGGGTCGGACTCAGGGAGCACGAGATGGCCTTGCGGCCTACGAATTAGTCAAAGTCAAAATAAAGAATGAAATAATTTTTTTGGTGGATTTTAATAATTTTAAAATGTTTTTGTGTTTTTTATTTTATAAGGAAAAGTAAAAGCAAGCAAGTTCAACAAATTATTTAAACACACAAAAATACCCCAAAAAATTCTAATAAAAATGTTTTTATCTTTTTTATGATTTTTAGTGTTTTTGGTGAATTTTTTAGAATTTTCTAATTTTTATATAATTTTCTAAAAATCAAGAACTGAGAAAACAGAAGATCATTGTACAATGATGAACTGAAAATTCACCAAGACCCGGGTAAAGGTACTAGAACAAGGGTTGTTGCGACCCGAATCTCGGAAATAAGCTCAACAAGAAAATATGGAAAGAACCACCAATCAGAGATATAAAATCGATCAAAAACAAGAAGCGGTCCTCGCTACTTTTATTAACCTGGTATAGCGACCAGGGTCGGACTCAGGGAGCACGAAATGGCCTTGCAACCTATGAAGTAGTCAAAGTCAAAATAAAGAATGAAATATTTTTTGGTGGATTTTAATAATTTTAAAATGTTTTTGTGTTTTTTGATTTTATAAGGAAAAGTAAAAGTAAGCAAGTTCAACAAATTATTTAAACACAAAAAAATACTCCAAAAATTCTAATAAAAATGTTTTTATGTTTTTTTAATGTTTTTGGTGAATTTTTCAGAATTTTCTAATTTTTATATAATTTTCTAAAAATCAAGAACTGAGAAAACAGAAGATCACTGTACATCCAGACTTGAAAGATCCATTAAAAATATAAAATGGATCTTTAAAAGTCTGGAGGCAATTTTTATGAAAACTATATGCAAAAATCAAACTACAGAAAAAGAGTTTGTATTTTTTAGATTTTTATAATTTATTTAGAATTTATATAATATTTTTAGGGTTTTTCAAATTTTAAGGTTTTTATATATCCAAAAAGCACCAAAATTTCACAGAAGCTAAAAATACACTAAAACTAACTATCACTATTTTTTTAGAATTTTTAAAGGAGTTTTAATATTTTTCTTTGATTTTGCTTTTCAGATAGTAGCAAAAATCACTATTTTTGAATTTTTAAAATATCAAAAAGCCTTAAATTGTCCCAAAATTTTAGGAAAATTTTTACACAGTGGCAGGAGCCACATGTCCAAAATTTCACCTAATTTGGATTTAATTTGCTATTTTATTTAATCAAAATAAGGCACATAGTACACAGGGACCTAAATGTAAGAAAACATGTTTCCAGGGCTGAACAATAACAAAAACCAAAAGTTTAGGGCCCCTTATGCAAAAAGTCCACAAATACACGCACACAACACGTGGTTCAGGCACGGAGGAGTATGGCTGTAAATCCTATTTATAAAATATCAAACAATAACGCACAAGAAACACAGGATCAATATTGCAAAAATTCCAAAGCCTCACGTGTCGATGCACGTAGTCTACATACACAGGGACTAAGTTGCAAATAGAAGAAACATGAAGGTCCAGAGTGCAATTTAACCTAATTAAAAACAACGTACAAAAATATTTACAGGACTAAATAGCAAAAACTAAAAGACAGGGGCCTAAGGGAAAATTACCCCTATTATTATCGGATGCATGAGGACGCACCACGTGGAGGATCGGACGTCTGAGATGCTAAGACACCTCTTCGTCTGGATGGACGGTCTGGATCGAGCTTGAAGTAGATCGGGCGGTGGCTGAAGCTCCTCAAATAGATGGCGATGATTGAATATGGAGCGGAGGGATGATCCGACGGTGGAGGAGGATCCTCTAAGAACTCGACACCGGCGAGGTTTGCTGGCCCAATGCGCACGTCGAGGACCTCCTCTGGAGCTGCTGAGATAGGGAACGTGAAACTTGAGCTCTTCCGCAGCTGATGGGCTCCTCCGATGAGACCGGGAAGCTCTGAGGAGCTCCAGCGACGGTAGAGGGGCCAAGCTCCTATGCCTGGACTGCTGGACCCTCAGATGGGTCACGTTCACCTGAAAAAGGGCACAGGAGAACTCCTGGGTCGAGGGCAAATTGCCTCGACCCGTCAGTGGGTGAAATGGGTGGTCGGGTGCGTCGAAGCACAGACCTCCGGCGAGGCGACGGCGAGGGAGGTCCGACTCTTGGTTCCGGGGCGAACCAAGTTAAGTGAGTGGGTGCAGAAGGTAGAGAGAAGTCTCATGGTCGTGACTAAATGGTCCGATGATCGAATGGATGAGCTAATCGATGGGAATCAGCCGGCGAAGCCGGCGGCGTGATTTGGGCGTAATCTGAAATTCGGCGAAACTAGGAGGTATCGAAGTTACCTGATGAAGGAAATCGAATGTGGGTGAGCTGCCGGAGCTCTGGGGGTCCTGGCCTCAAGGAGTTGTCGGGGTCCGAGGCTTGGCGCACCTCGCGGCGACGCACGACGATGAAGGTCGCCGGATCAGTGGCTGGAGGCACCTCCTCCTCGTTGCGACACCTCCGTTCGATAGCTGTCACTCTATGAAAGAAGGTGGAGGTCCTGGGATAGAAAGGCGGAGTCAAAGATGAGTGAGAAGGTGCGGCGGAGGTCGGCTATATACTGCTAGGGGTCCGAGAAGAAGGAGGTCGGGCGAGTGATTCGGAGCACGGACTCCTAGGCAAATCCCCGGGCGTGGATCAGGGATGATTCAGGTGTAATCAGGACCCGGGGTTTGCATAAATGGTGATCAGATCATGCTTAGGAAATTAGGTGAAGTCTGGTCGGGAGCAAGATCCGCAGGCGAGTGGTCCAGGGGGGATTTGACCGAGGGTCAACATCCCCCGTGGACCAATCAGAAGCCCCATTGGAAATTATTTTAGAAATTCAAAATAAAATAGATAATGATTTTTTTCGAAAAAGTTAAAACATGAAAAATGTTTATTTTTTTAAATTATTTTTTAGTAATTTTTATTTATTTATTTTGAAAAATAAATAAGGTATTTACATTATATTATTATTATATATAGGTATATACATGTATGTATTTTTTATTTTTATTTTTTATTTTTATACAATTATTCCTATTTTATATTTTATTTATTTATATCATAAAATTTGGAATAAAAAGGTATTTTTATTTTATTTTTATTATTTATTTACATTAGTTAAATAAATAGGTATATTTACATATTTACATGCTATATGTACAATGTGGGAAATGATTTTTATTATTTTTATTTTTATTTTTCTGATTTTTATTTTATTTTTATATTTATGTACAAAATAGGAAAAACACATTTTTATTTTCATTAAGAGGAAAATAATTTTATTTATATACATAGGTACACACACACATGAATGACCCTATCTCTCTCTACTTGGTTCCTTTTGCGGTCAGGCCCATGCTGGGCCATCCCTTGGGATTATGTCACTCAATATTTATTCTAAATATTTCCCTCTTTTTCTTTTGTTTCTTTATTCTTTTATTTATTCACAAAAACATGCTAATTCTTGTTATTTACAGAATGCATGCATGTTGGTAATTTATTCTATTTACACATATCTACATGGTTTTTGCATAGGTTTTTAGCTAAAATAAAAGAATAAAGAGTGATGAATGGTTATTCATCAAGCTACAACTTTCATGAAGTGACCAAGAGCAAAGGAGATCATCTGTGCAAAATGATATTTTAGGGGTACTCTATGCACATAGAACACCAATGTTATGGAGTTTTTGTAATTTTTTGTGATTTTTAATTAAGAGAAAAAATGAGAAAAATATGATAAAATCAAAGATAAATATTTATAAATTAATGTATTTTTTTGGATTTTTAGTAAATAAGAAAATAGGAGAATAAAATAAAATAAAAAGTGAGATATTTGTACAGACTCACAAGGAACACTCAGACTCGGCCATTTTCTTTGATTCCACTCTTATTTTTTATTTGAATTCTTGTGAATTTTAATAAAACTTTCATCAAAGAATATAAATGAAAAATAAATAAGAGAAAAAGAGTTAAGTATGTACAAAAAATATCAAGTTAAAAACCGTTAAAATATACAATGCGCAAAAGAAGCCCAAAATCCAATTTTCACATATGAGCTCCGATGTTTATAGAATTGATCTTGTTTTGAAGGTCTTTGAATGTATATTACTTTAAAAGTAAGTAGACCTAAATCAGACATCGTGTGAGGAAGATGTGCACGTTTTAGTCTATCTATTCTGGAATTTGGGTTTTGTCTCACAGACCAGTTATTTGAGTTAGCCATTTTTTTTATATTGTCCCTTTAATCTTGTTAGTAATATATATACAATGAAGTTAGTTTCATGTCAATTGGAGTTAGCATGATTTAATTAAAAATGCATGATGTTAGGTGAAAAAGGGAATATTATTATGAATGCAATTATGAATGCTAAAATGCAGATATTAATCTTAAGTGCATGAATGGTAAAAATGTAGAATAAATGATGAAATAAAGCTAATAACTCAGGGACGAAGCTCTATTTTCAACTTTTAGTGTGATGAATCACATATTCATCACTAACATGGGTATTTTTGTAATTAAAAATAAATACAGGGGCTACATGCAAAAACACCATAACTTTTTATAATGGAAATTGGTTTTTATATATTAAATCGAAATATACAAAGCCATGAGGGTACAAGCACAAAAAACCCAGCTCACGTGGGGGGGGGGGCATGTGAGTTGAGCTGACATTGGACTTACTTACAATTCAAAAAAGGTACGGGGGCTTTGTTGCAATTTTTCCGTAAATTTTTGAACTTACTAAAATATTTGCAAAACTTTTTATGAAATACAAAAAATAAAGGGGGATTTATGCAAATTACCCCCTGGTCATAGTCTTTATACCACGTGGAGGATCGATCGACTAGAGATGCATACCGCTTAACTCAAGATGGATGCTCCAGATTAGATCTGGAGCGTGGTTGTGTTGGGATGATCGGGAAGCAGTCTAGAAGAACAACCGATGAACTAGGTTAGGATGAGCTTCGATCTCGATTTCCCGACGACTTCGGTGATAGATCTCCAAGCCGACAACGGCTACGGCTTGTTGGGACACTTCTGCATGTGCATGGCTCTCTTAATGAAGCCGAGGAGGTTTCGATGAGGATCTAGGGGTCATGCTATTCCATATGACCTTGAGGAGCTCCAGGGATGATTCTTAGCTCTAGACGGGTTCTTGGGGACCCAAACCTGCACCAAAAGATTATGCATTCATGGAGAGTTGAGCTCAAGCTAGAAGAAGCAGCTGTCAGAGAAAGCAACAACAACTGCTTGATGGAAGGTTGCGGCAGTTGAGAGCCTCCAATAGCTCTTGAGAGAAAGGAATAGCAACAGTTCCAGATTGGAGCTTCAAGGGATGGAATTTGCTCCGTTGGTGGAGAGAAATGAAAGAAAAGGAGAGAGAAACTATGAGAGAATGGAAGAAGACTTTGGTGATATTTATAAGGGAAAGAGGGAGTTTCAATTGTTGCCAAGTGGAGATGGGTAAGGTCCTAATGGAGGGACATGTGTTGAGACAACAGTCTAGGTTGAAGCCCTAGATATTACAAAAACACTTTGTATTGGTAAAACAATCACGACTTCACGTGTTGTGTTGGTGAAGACACCCTTGTATTGTGTTTGATTGATCTTAGTTAGGTTAATGATTAAAAAAATTACGCACTTGCGTATTTTGTTTATACTTATTTTCATCACTTCTTTTTCACTTTGCTCATTGTGAGCCTTTACTCATTTTCTATTCACTTTATTCCTTGTTAATCTCCACGTTCATAAATGCCTCATCTCATCCTTTTGTTTCTCAAGATGGCGGAATAGAGATGGTTTTGTTCAGACTCTGTGAACACCCACATCGATTCCTTGATTCTGACATCTCCAATAATTTGAGGTGATATAATAGATATCAGTTCGGACTTTGCGAACCACTCTCAAGACTCCCCACTTCTTTCATCTAGGATTCGGGATGAATCTTTATGAATTCTCTTACTTTAGAATGTAGATGGATCAATCTCCATTCACATATCCAACATTAATAAAATTTAGGATCAACCTTGATCTTGAACATTTCTCAAACTCCAGTTCCTACTTCTAGTCTGATCGAGGTGCATTTCCACCTGGCGTTGAAGAACCCAATTTGGAATTCTTGTAAGATTTTAGACATAGACATGGCTCCTCACAAAGGAAGGTACAACAAGTAGAGCAGAATGAGGTTAATGCACAAATGCTCGCCTCCATACAGGTGATTCAATAATAGTTGACCACACAGGCCGAGGCACAGGATGATTCCCAAGAAATGATAATGGAGATGAGGAGGGATAGATAATAGAGAGGACGAGGAGAAGAAGTACATGCAGATAGTCCCCATGGAGGGGGGGGGGAGAAGGGATGCTCCAAAGCCCACATTGAAAGAGACATATAATCCTGGCATTGGTCAGATGACAGAGTGGATCCAAATTCCATCGATCCACATATACTATGAGATGAAGAGGCAACTCTTGTCCCTTATTACCTCATTTTACGGGAACACAAATGAGACACCATATATCCATTTGCAACAATTTGGTTGCATCTATAGAACCATTCACTACCACAACATTCCTTTGGAGGCCGTCAAGATGACTGCTTTCCCTTTCAGCCTTCTAGACAAGGCTCTTTACCGGATCAATCATTTAGGAAAAGTGGTAACGACCAGGGAGGAGCTGAAGTCAGCTTTTATTCACAAATACTATCCCCTGGGTCATCTCAACCAAATGCGTACCTAGATTGCAAACTTCTCCCAATAACCTCCTCAGTCTATTCATGAAGCATGAGAGAAGTTCAAGGATTTATTAGAGAAATGCCCTCATCATGACATACCAAAGACCAGCTTGGTCCAACATTTCTTTGGGGGCTTGAATCAAGAGAGTTAGAGTTTGATTGATTATGTTTGCGATGGATCCCATTTCAATAAGGATGAAGATATTGTCTGGTAGATTTTTGAAGAAATGGATGAAGGATAGGACAAATTGTCTTCATCTCGTGCTTATTAGAAGACTCTCCAGATCCTCTACAAGACCGTCAACATGGCAGCATCAAATGAAGAGGATAGGAACGAGAGTTCCAACCTGAGTATAATGGGAAACACTTGACCAAAGTGGAGATAATTGATAAGTGATCACATGACCTTGAGAAACTTACTGTGGTCGAACAAAGAATGAAGACCATGGAAAAACTCAACCGGATTATCGAGCAATTGGAGCTTTTAGTGATCTCAATCAACTCATGTTAGTCTGCGAGTCCATCAGTCGAGACGTTTGTCGTAGAACTGCAATGACAATAGCAGAGTTCAGGGCAACCATCTTAGTCCAGCATGTATATTATGTGCAAGCACCCAACCATGCACCATCACAACAACTGTAGTAGACACAAATGGTTGCCTACCATCAGGAGCCCCATCATATGTTGAGACGTTTTTCTCACCTCCAACCCAAATTTAGGAGGTGAACGATGTTTGGAACAATGAACCATAATTGAAGTATCCTAGCAGACATCATTAGGATCAATCAATATGCTATTAGGACATACCACCAATCTTACGATGGGAGACTGGTCCAAAATCAGCCTCAACAACACGTCTTCGTAGAATGCACGCACATGGAGATGAAGCTATTAGTAGCTGGCATATCGCCAGTAGCAGTACCATAACTACCACCAACTACTCAATACCAGAACCTGTATCCCCTTCCTTCTTATTATCAACATTTCTCTCCTCATCATTTTTGACAAAGTTATAAGTCGCAGCCTCCACATTACTATTTTCAGAATCAACGAGCTCAACACGTTGAATAAACAGAGGCCATGCCTGTGAACCCCATACTAGACTGCTTGGCTCAGCTAGTGAGGAAGCTGACTAAGATGAGAAAGAAGCCTGATGACCTCACTATAACAAAAACCATCATCCTCGTACAGGTTGAGGCCGATCCGAATAATTTCCGACGTAAGGAGTAGGTAGTTTGTGATGCATCATCCATACCCACAAAGTCAGGTACGAGTAATTCATTCATGTTATCTAACACTGTGACTCTCAGGAGTGGTAGGACTGTGCAGCTGTCTGCTACAACGAAAGGAAAGAATAAATCTTCAAAGGGCGAATCGTCATCTTCTACATCAATCGATCCCGCATCAGGCCTGGATGAAGAATAAGGATGAGGAGCCGTACTAGATTCAAAAATACAAAAAAATGAAGAAAATAAAAAGGCCAAAAATATAATAACAACCATGGTCGAGTCGTGCAAGCTAAGGATAAACAAACATCTACAACCAATCCTGTGCCAACCGACAAAGCTGAATTTCTAGTTTTTAGTCCTTCCCCTGTTTTAAATGATTGTATCCATTCTAGTCATCCATCTGTAAAAAGATGATTTTGATGTAAATACAAACTTTACTAATGTAAATATTCCTTTCCCTGATGTAATGAAAAAATCTAAAAAATTAGGAAATTGAAAAAAAACATTGTCTGATCTCGTCATTGTGGAAATATTACAGAATATCTTTTTGGAAATTCCACTACTAAAATCCATGTAATACATGCCTAAAGTGAAGAAAGGATTGAATGAGGAATGCACATCAAAGCATCAACCCTACAAAATCAGATGAAATAGATACGAAAAGCACATCTTAACCATGGTTACTGTGAATGTGATCAACAGTCTCTTATCAAAGAAAAGGATTTGGGAGCATCTTTTATCACTTGTGGAATCTTTAATCAAGTGTTCGATCGTATTCTTCTTGATAACAGTTCTTCTACCAACCTCATGGCCACATCTCTACTGAAGGAATTCGGTCTAGGTTCGCTCAAACCAACGAGAATAATCCTTTACTTTGCTGATCGATCCGTTAAGCAACCCGGAGGTGTGCCAGAGGACGTTGTCATAATAGTGCATGGCATGCAATTCCCAATGGACTTCATTGTCCTGGACATGGAATCTCCTACACCATTACTCTATATGCCTATTATACTTGGTTGATCATTCCTACAAACAACCAAGGTGATAGTTGACTATGCGACTAGAAATATCATCTTTTGCTCTCGCATCAACAAGGACATAATGGATATGATTGCTGAGCCGAAAGCTGTAGAGGAAACAACTAAGAGAAGATAACCATAAACAATTGCAGAAGACGGTGACATCGTTGAGGACATCAGAGATCTAGATTTACCACTAAATGATATTTTGACACAGGAATTCCTCTCCCAAAGGAATATCTACAGGGCATAGTTCTGTTCATGAAAGCGGTCCGTGCGGCCGCATATGCGGCCGCATGTGCCTAAGCGGCCTCCTCAACGCACCGATTACCTGAAGCTCCGCTTTATGTGCCATTTGTGCATATATAGCCCGCATATGCAGGCTGTGTGTGTGCATATGCGCTCCGTGCGCCTGCTTAAGGTCTAGTTGGTAACCGAATCCGGATCTTAAGATCCGGATCTTGTATTATTTTGATTCTATATATTAAATCAGATTATGTAATACTATCTTTGATGATTTTGATGTTTGGTTGTACTATTTTGAGCTCTACACGAAAATTATTTTTCTTAGATCTTCTGTTTGACCACATTTATTCACAAATTCAGTTTAGTTGTAGTCACTTTTGTAGATATTTATTTATTTTTAAATAAAAAATAGAAAACCGCGTAGAACCGCATATACCCCGCATATGCCCCCGCATACCGCTTAATCGCTATTCAGTGACCTGTCCGAACGCATACGCATACCGCTTTCCTGAACCTAATTTTTTGTTCTTATGCCGATAGGGAGATCGATGACAAGTTGATCAATTTATTTCAAGAAAATTCAAACAAGAGGAAACTATTGTAGATATGTTCGATAGTCTATTGTCTGAGCTAAGAGTGACATAAGTACACATCACCTTATTTATTGGTAGATCATGCAACATCAACCATAATATTTTCAGAGGTCATTAATAAGCTGACTTAGACTCTACTAGAATTGAAGCCTCTTCTGATAAATCTAAAGTATACCTTCCTTGCGTTGTGCCATATCAGTATCCGGTCATCATCAGTTCACGATTGACCATGTATCAAGAATCTCGCTTTCTAGATATTCTAGAGAAAAACCACATGGCTCTTGGTTGGAATTTTTAGATCTTTGAGGGATAAATTAGACCATGTATTCACATCACATCTACTTAGAGGATGACAATAAGCCGTGCCACGAGTTTCAATGCACGCAGAAACCTAAACTCTAAGATGTTGTCATGAAGGAGAAAACAAAGTGGTGTGAGGCTGGCTTTATTTATCACATCTTCGACTCAAAATTAGTGAACCCATTTTATGTAGTTTTGAAGAAATACAGAATTATGGTGGTTACTAATGACCAAGGAGACGAGATCTCGACCCGAGTACCTACATCATGGCGTGTTTGTGTAGATTACCGATGCTTGAACTCAGCTACTAAGAAGGATTACTTTCCTCTACCTTTATTGATCAAGTTCTGGAAAGATTGGAAGAGAAAGAGTTCTTTTGCTTCTTGGATGGGTATTCTGGGCACAACCAAGTGGCAATCGCCGTAGAAGATCAAGAGAAGTAGAGTCAGCCTGTATTTATTGCATATATACTGGTTTTATTTTTTTCCTTTATTTCTTTATTTATTGCTTTCAGGTTAAAAGCAATGATTTTTGTGTAATATCTACAAAAGAATAAAAAATAATAAAAAGAGTGTTTTATTAATATTTATAGGTGTTTAAGAAGGGATTTTAAGCTAAAATAAATGAATAAAAATGATGAAAAACATATTCATCAATGTGCTCCTCATGCGAGAACTCTTACGAATTTTGTACTACATCATAACAATGATGTGACAGCCACTACCAACTTCTCATTGCATTCGGGCAATGCAACACGCCGCTAGTAGGGAACAACCCAATGAAATATAAATGTTTGCTTAAATTCATGTTGAAAAGATCCGAACTATTTTGAGACAAATTCCTAAATAGTGTTCTTAAAAAGAACACCATTCATTTAGGAATTTGTCTCTCTTTCACTGGTGGTCGACTACCTAACGTATAACTTTCCTCAATTTACCTATGCTCGAGACTGGCCATGACTGGGTTGATAATAATGCAACACTGATATTTGGGCATAAAACTTTTTACTATGTCTTGGCAAACATGGTAGAATATGAAAGTTCATTTTGCTTGATTTTTGTGACGATGATTAAAATTAATTGGGAACATAATGGTCATATTATTTATGCTTGAGCAATTTTAACATGGGGATTTCCGTTTAAGGTTTCTTTGAGACATATATAATTATCTTTTACAAAGGAACCCTTCAATATAACATGTAATAAAAGTGAAAATTACAAGGAAAATGTAGAACTAAAATTATAACCTGTATACTGCTATAGTACAGAAACAATATTTTTTAGCGGAAAAATGATAACCATCGTATCGCATTTGCACAATCTATCAGATTATCGTATACTTCAATTCTAAAGAAGTTATAGCAAAAAAAGGAATTTATCTGTTTGGGCAGCATCACTTGAAATTTTCATTTCCACCAGTTATCATGTTAGGGTTGCTTGTTTTTTCCTGCGTACTTCGCAATATTATCTCTCGTGGACCATAGGTTAGGTTTCTGTATTATATATTACAGCTAGTGCACCATCGTCATGATCTATCGCTAGCTTGCTAAGTGCTAAGATTCTCAAAACCCATTAGTTTCAGTGATTTAACTTTGGGTGGCCTTATCTCAACTCAGCCCCTTTGATCAGCTGCGTTGTCGCCATCCTCAGATGGTCAGAAACTATGCCTCCATTCTTAGACCACACTGGTGGTTTCTAGATCAGCGGCTGCACTCACTATTGCACTCACTGTTGCAGCCAATAACCATGAACTCCAACCCTGTTGTACCGAAGGCTTCAATCACCACGCCACGTCCTATAAATAGGTAAAACGTCAACCCTACCTCCATATATTCTCCTCTCCAAGCACAGGAAGAAGAGATGGCTTCTCCCAATCTCCACCCTCTCCCGTCGCTCCTATCCCTCGTCCTGCTGCTATCCTATCCATGCCTTTCAACATCGGCCAAGTGCCACAGAGACGACAGGAAAGCCCTCCTCGCCATCAAATCCTTCTGGGGTAACCCGGTCAGACTCAGCAAATGGGGCACCACTCCCTATGGTTGCTGCGAGTGGGGCAGCGTCGCGTGCGACTCTACAGGCCGGGTGGTCAACCTCTTGATCTCTGGTGACCACAGCATCAACGGTACCATGCCCCCATCTATTGCAGACCTACCCTTCCTCCGAAGCATCCATTTCGCAGAGCTTCCCAACCTCGTCGGTCCCATCATCCCCGCCATTTCCCGCCTTACTAAGCTCGCCGTTCTCAGCCTCGTCCGGAATGGCCTCTCCGGTCCCATACCGTCGTTCTTAGCCACCATGCCGAACCTCGAGGTCCTCGATCTATCCTCCAATAGGCTCAGCGGCTCCATCCCCCCTGAGCTCTCGTCCATAAAGAAGCTCATCTCTCTAAACCTCGACAACAACGATCTAACGGGGTCCATCCCAGACTCCTTTGGCAAATTTTCTGCCAGGATTAGCCTCTCTTTCTCCGGCAACAAGTTAACAGGACCTGTGCCCAAATCTCTGAGCACGCCCGATTTGGCAGCGCTGGATTTGTCCAGGAACAAGCTCTCTGGCGACCCGTCATTCTTGTTCCACATTACCAACCTGCACATTATTTACTTGTCAAGGAACATGTTCGAGTTCGATCTAAGTAAGGTGGTGTTCTCGAAAAACCTTTCACTTCTTGACGTCAGCCACAACAAGATCTACGGGAATATCCCTCCACAGCTTGCTGAGGTTCCGTACCTTAGCCAGCTGAACGTGTCGTATAATAGGTTGTGCGGGAAGATCCCGACAGGGGGGAATCTCGGTCAATTTGATCAGTCGGTATACGTCCATAACAAATGTCTTTGCGGCACGCCGATGCCGCCATGCAAGTGATCATGGACGCGATTGGAGATGATGATGTCTTTGTATGCCGACGTGTTGCTAATGTACTCATGCAGCCGTGACTGGTTAGAATAAAATTCGACTTCTAAATTTTGTGCTCTCGTAGCTTAATTTGCCTTCATGCATATCCTCCAAATGAATAAAGAGGGCAAATTCTTTCAGGACAATACGTGTAATCTTGCGCCATTTTCAGTTTGCAGTGTATGCATCAATGAATTTTTACGTGGAGCAATCTCAAAATTTACATGACAATTTACCGGTAATCCTGCTCAATTTTAAAATAAAGAAAGTTTCAAGCAAAAGGGTTTAAATATCTCGGATATTGTATCGACACTATGTCGATACGACTTTTTAACGAAATTTCTCACATATTGACTAGCATTTGTCAAGGAATGACATAAAAAGTCCTCCATATCGTCATTTCGCTCGAAATTTCGATTCCGTGTCGAAATTGAAATTTGCAAAATCTGAAACTATGTCAACAAATCCTTGCAAAATCTACTCTTCCATCATCTTCTTCCTATCTTTTATCCTCCTTTCTAAATCCTGGAGGTCATTGCAAGAGACCTGTTTTGCGCAGGGCGATGTAGGCCACATGGTGATCCTTCTCTATATATTAGAACCAAGAAAGTAATAGATTGTGTGATTAATGGATCACTGAATGTCCAGTTGTCGTCATCAAATCAAGAGTTGTGTCCTGTCCAAAAAAACCAAAGGATAAGAGTAGCTATATATAAACTGCCACTAATAATATATTAATAAATATGACGTTCATCATCAATTTCTAGTACATTAACTATTTCACAATAAATAATATTCATCATTATATATATTTAACAATGAATGATTTAGTGATGCATCTAAAAAACACCAGTATAGATTCGTTTTGTTTTAGTGATTGGATTTCGCCTTTTTTGTCGTTGCCAACATAAGCAGCATCCAACACTAATGGCTTGAGCACTTGGTATCTCGACTACATTCATATGCTCCACATAGGGTGAGCAAGGGGATTGACTCGGTCTAACCTAGAAAAGATCGACTGGGTATGCCAATTTCCCAAGAGCTATGGATCAAGTCGTGGCCCAGATATATTAGTAAGATTGTTTCCCCAGGTCCAGCCTAGTGCCCACGTATTCAGGTCCCTCCACGAATTGATCCTCCCAAATGAATTGCCAGCTATACATGTGGTTTCTACAAAATGATTTGTTTATTAATATCCAATTATATTATACAATGCCCCATCTTTTCACTCGTTTTGTTGCCAGGTTACCCGGGTAACCTAGCTATCCCATACCTTTACCCAACATTCCTGGGTTGGAATAGTTGTATGAACCCAACAATTTCTATATTATAATATTTTTTAACGATTGTTTATGAGAAATATTTTTTACTACTCTCCTTTGAAGACATCAGGCGATTATGAAGATGGTGTGTAAGACAATGTCTCCTTCCTGACACGGCCTCCAGATACGTCTTTGTCTCCCCCATCTTTTCCCCTTGTCCCCTCATCCCCCATCTCTCCCACTCCCCCCTCTCCCCGCTCTCATCTGCACCATCTCACACCACCTTTACCTTTCCCTCTTCAATGGGTTGCAAGGGATATCGGAAATGCATCCTTCGGAAGACAAACATAAAGTCTTCTGACATAAACTTGAAACCATCTCTCCTTGAAACCACAATCCCCAATAAATACCTCATTAATCCTTGTTATGTCCCTTCATCACCTAAAAACCATCAAATAGCAAAAAACCTAGAAACTCAAAATCTGCCATACGAAAGAAAAAAACTTAATGCCCCCATGTCTGCTCCACCATCAAGAAAGAAATTGGTGCTTGTGTCACCTCCTAAGACGTTAAAAATTCATCTCCCACTCATGGGGAAGCATCAACACCACTATCAACAAATCATATCCACCTTATCCACTCATCCTGTAACAACCCATACTCAATTGAGATCAGACATGACCTAATCGATTCGAAAGTCATCTCATGTTGGAGAATGCACACCCAACCATCTTCTGACGTACAAAAACAACACACCATCTCCAGCAAAATCCCCCGTCTGAATGCCAAATACTCTCAAAAATAGGACATTCGCTCAAGTTGTACAAAAAGTTCAAAGTTTTAAAAACATTAAAAATAATCATCAAAATGGAAGTTGTAATTCATGAAAAGGGCAAAAAACAACAGTACCCTTACCAAGGGTCACATGTAATCGATCTATCCACTCCAAACCAACCGTCTACTCTCCATGTTACATGTCTCCAAACACATGTCTTTCATCAAAAGCCAAAAATCCCTTCTGGTATCCACCCCCTATCCTAGTGGGTCCTACTCCAGGACAAAATCATAACAATACTACCATGCAGACATCCTCATCCATATCCCATATTCACCAACCAAACCCTAAATTCGAACAAGAACCCCCTCTCTCCCACATCCCATCAAAAATCATTCCAACGTCGAATTACCTCCAAAATGATTCACCTCCTCATGTAATCCATCTCGTAGACTCTCTCACTATATCTTCAAAAATGATGCATCCCCTGCGAAGGCACCACTACCTCGATTAAACCACTAAACACACCTCCTAACCCACGCCTCAACCTTAACTAACTCGCACACTTTAAATGACTCTAGATGGGGCATATCAAGCATTTATACCCCTCCCCTATCATCTGCTTCAAGTGCATAAACCCTAACCATATTTCTATCTCTTACCTATACCAGAAACCACCTACCATATCATCCTTGAATCCTGACCAAAACCCTAACACCCAACAAAAGCACAAGCACAATACCTCCCCAACCATGAATAGTCAAACCTACATGCCAAAAGACCCCACCAACCTTTCCTCCACATCTGAAAGATGATCATCTCCCTCGCCTCCAGAGACCCTACTTCTCATGTTAATACGGTAATCTCTTCAATCTGGTGAGAGGAGGTCAACGGAATCACTTGCCACTATAAAAAAAGCGCGATTGGCGTGCACTCTATGGCGTGCACTGGGCGAGCACATGTGCTCGCTCAAAGCCTAGCGAGCACTTAGGTTGCACATGTGCTCGCTAGCATGATCGCCCTTTTGAATCTGGAGGCGCGATTATGTTTTTGTAAATGAGCGAGCACTTCAATAGCATAAGTGCTCGCCCGGATGTGCTCGCCAAGTTGAAATTTAAGGCACGACGGAAAGGGCGCATGTCATTTTCAAGGCGAGCACCTAAAGAGCACGGGGAGAACACATAAGTGTGCTCGTCCGTGCCCGTAAACAGAACGTCGGGCGTCCCCAACCCTCATTCTTGTGCGAGTTCGTCTCTGTCTCATCCCCTCCGGCGACAAGAGCTCCTCCGGTAGCGCGTCGAGGTCTTCCCCTTTGACCATTCAATCCCACACATATCCCTCTTTAGGTATATCTTATCATCCTTTGTCTTTTTTTACGTATTGCATTTGATTAAATACTTGTTTTAGAGGTTTAGGGTTTTGATATTTTGATTTTTTTGTTCTTAAATTTAATATCACTAGTTGTTAATCTTGTTGCTTATGCTTCATATAAATGTTTAATATGTAGTTGTATTTAGATTTGAGTAAATTTTGTCTAATATAGATGAAATATTATAGGCAAGTTAAGTGTTTGATTAAATGACACAACAAGTAAAGTGCTTAAATAGTAATGTAGATGAATGTTGGTATAGATGGGATGAGAGATACATTAGTTTAACACTTGGTTCATAACATTAGGTTCATTGAAAAGTATCATAAGATCAGTTTAATAATATTAGGAATGTTGATATATAGAAGTGTCATAACAATAATTTCATAATACTAGGTTCACTGAAAGAGGTGATGGGAGATACAAATCCTTTGAGAATAAGAACTATATAATGGATGTAAAATTAGACATTTATTTAAGTTAAAATCGTTGGTGCGTGATAATAACTATAAATAGAAGTTTTGCTTCTGTGATAATTTATTATCACATTAAATTCTAGTTAATGTAATTAAGTATATCACATTAACTTATAGTTAGGTTGATGATAAGTCTAAAACAATATCCATTAATTATTATAAAATCGCACAAAATCATTCTCACACAGTGCGTCCCTCCACACCGGGTGGTGTGAGGCCCTGCACAACGGGAGGCGTGTGTAACACATTGGAGGATTTGATCATCTCTAACCGTGTTATATTTTTTTATTTTTTACAGTACTATTGGACTCACTTTGGGATGTTTATCCCAGACTAATGGTCGTGGATTTTGATGTTTGCAGGTTTAAAATTCTTTTTTTGCAGGTACCCATCAAATATTAGTGACCCAAGGATTGTATTAGGCACTAAATTAGGATCGCACTTATCCCTATTCCCATCGTTAACCAACCAAATTTACGTAAATTCCCAACTAATATAAATGAATAAATATTTTAAGATTATTTTATAGTCCCATTTGTAGCACGTACAAATGTATGATGTAAAGTGATCTTAAATTATTACATTTATGTTAGCTTTCCTTAGTTCGGAGATCCCAGACTAAGGAGGTCTGTAAGGATTCAAACTTAGTAAAAGGTGATCGTTGTCACAAGCTCTTTATTTCTTATGCAAATTTGGTTCATAACCCAATCCTCTTCGGTATACCAAATCAATCATAGTTTACTATCGAAATAATCACTAATATGATTATTTTGAAAGTTGATTGTGATTGATTTATGAGGTATACGGGAGAGGTGCAGGGTTATGCTGCTGAACTTTTGTTAGAAATAAACAAGCTTGTGACAACGATCATCTTTTAGTAAGTTTAAATCCTTATAGACGGGCTCAAGTGATAACATAATTAAGACACTTCTCTTCTCATCTTTTATCTCAATAATGGGATACGTTTAGGTATTCCTCACATATTTTCCTGAATTTGACATTATAAATTGTTTAATTCAGGTTGATCAATATGACAAATAGAGAGTGGATGTACAACTGTGTAGTATATTGACGTATAACAGATACCTTTCAAAGAGGTGTTCAGGAATTTATACAATTTGCTTACGCACAAGGTTCCCGTATCGTGGATTTAGATGGAACTATCTTGTGTTCGTGTAAGAAATGTCATTTAATGAGGAAGAGATCAAAGGATGAAACTCAGTTACATATTTATAAAATGGATTTCATGGAAGGATATCATATTTGGTAGAGGCATGATGAGGATTATGAGGACATGATGAATGATGCGGAAGAAGCTGACAATAGTAATCCTTTTGCAGATATAGTTATGGACGTTGCGGGTCCAGATTTTAATACTACTTTTTTAGATGATAAGAAACCATATGGAGAGTCTGTAGAATTTTACGAGCTGTTGAAAAAAGCGGAAGAGACATTGTGGTTGGGTTGCAAGACATATTCAAAACTTTCTGCGGTTTTGGATCTTCTATCGATGAAGATGGAGTATAATATGACCGATCGTAATTTTGATGCAATGCTTAGGATTATCAAGAAAATGTTACCGGAAGATACAGAATTACATGATAATTATTACAAAATGAAAAAGATGATACAGAAGATGGGTTTAGCGGAAGTTAAAATAGACTCTTGCATAAATCACCATATTTTATATTATGGTGAACACCAACATTTACAACAGTGTCCTGAATGTAACGAGCCAAGATATCAGGAAGCTGGTAAGAGTGGGACAAAAATCTCGAGAAAGATTTTACGTTATTTCTTGTTGACTCTGAGATTGAAACGACTATATTATTGCAAAGAAATGGCAAAGTACATGACATGGCATGCAGAACTAAAGTCGATGAGTACATGGAGCATCCATTTGAGTCTGATTGTTGGAAAGTATTGATGTCAGCTTTTCCTACATTTAACGAAGAAAAGAGGAATTGCGTTATAGGTTTACGTACAGACGGGTTTAATCCTCATGGAAGAAGTAAAGATTACTCTTGCTTGCCAGTAATGACAACACCATACAATCTACCCCCATGGTTATGTAATAAACGACAGTTTATGTTTCTTTCGTTGTTGGTACCAGGACCTACACATCCGGGAAAATACATCGACGTTTATTTACGTCCTCTTATAAGAGTTGAAAATGTTATGGGTCGATGGAGTTGATGCATATGATTCTTATAAAAGTCAAACATTTAACATGAAAGTAGCTCTACTTTGGACGATAAATGACTTCCCGGCATATGGAATGTTATCTGGATGGAGTACGCATGGACTTGTCCATATTGTATGCTCTAAATCATTCCAGCTTCAACACGGTCAGAAACCATGTTTTTTTTTATTGTCACAGACGGTTTCTTCCAAACAATCATCAATATCGAAGACAGAAGCAGTCATTTAAAAAGAATACAATTGATCATTCAGATCCCCGACCATTTAAGACAGGCGATACGATATTATCAAACTTAGAAGAATTGGAGAAATCAACCTTAGAGAATGGAGATAAAACAAAAAATCTTTCTGATTTTGGTGACAGTCATAATTGTATTAAGAAGAGTATATTTTGGGAATTACCATATTGGAGTAAGTTTTCGATACGACACAACTTAGATGTTATGCATATAGAGAAAAATGTATTTGATAACATCTTCTATACTGTTATGAATGTAACCGATCGATCAAAAGATACAATAAAGTATCGTCGTGATTTATAAATCATATGCAATCGACCAGAGTTGCATATAAAGGAACATGATAATGGAAGGGTTGAACTTCCTAAAGCGAAGTATACCTTAAACAGAAATCAAGTTAAGCTTGTCTGCGAATGGACAAACAAATTGAAGTTTCCAGACGGATATGCATCAAATTTTTCCAATTTGGTTGATTTAAAGAAGTTTTCATTTAAGGGAATGAAAAGTCATGACTGTCATGTTTTTATGGAAAGATTGCTACCGTTAGTGTTCAGAGGATTGTTACCAAAAAACGTTGTCGATGTTCTTTCATATGTTAGCAGATTTTTCCAGGTTTATGCTCGTCACACAAACATCGCATGGAGATGGATTATCTTCATAAAAATATTCCTGTGATTATATGTAACTTGGAGAAGATATTTCCGCCGTCATTTTTTGATTCAATGGAGCATCTGATGATTCATATTCAATATGAAGCAAAAGTAGTAGGGTCGGTAAAATATCGTTGGATGTATCCATTTGAAAGGTAATTAAAAATAATATAATCTTCTTGCATTCTTTACTATTTCAACAAAATGTTAACCTATTTCCATATAGATTTATGTTCTTTCTTAAAAGAAAGGTCCGAAATAAAAATAAAGTTGAAGGATCAATAAGTTCACAATATATATATATATATGAGGAAGTCGCAACATTCTGCGATAGGTATCTTCCAGAAGATGTGGAGACTATCCACAACAGATTTAGGAGGAATGAGACAATTTACTCTGAGGAAGAACCTTGTATCAGTATCTTTCGTCCATCCACTCAGCTCATAGGAAAGGAAACTGAACGTTTCTTATCGAAACAGGAGAAGGATGCTGCAGAGTTATACGTATTAGACAATTGCGAGGAAATAACATCATATGTTCAGTAAGTACTTGTATTACTTTATGTACATATTCAAATTCAATTTCAAGTAAATCTGATGTTCCTCTTACTAATTTTAGGGAATTTATGAATACTCATTCATCACTCTTTATTCTTATATTTTAGCTACAAAAACCTTTGCAAATGCATGTATATATTTGTAAATATAGATAATTAGCAAAAGGCATGCATAGTGTAAAAAGTAATAATTAGCATGTTTTTGTGCAAAAATAAAAGAATAAATATTAAAAAGAAAAAGAGGAAATATTTAGAATAAATATTGAGCAACCTAACCCAAGGGAGGGCTCAGCATGGGCCTGACCGCATAAAAGCCAAAGTAGAGGGAGATAGGGGCTCATGTGTGTAAATAGAGTTGTAAATAAATAAAAATATTTTCTCTCTAAAAAAATAGAATAAAAAGGCTTGTATATATTGTATATATATTTATAAAAATCAAAACAAAAATAGAAAAATTAAAAAGGAAACAAAAACCACTTCACTTGTGTACATAATCACCATGTACATACAACCACATCCATATTTATTTCACCCTATAAATAAATAAAGTAAAATTCCAAAAAATTTGTAAATATTCTATCTTTTATGTTGTAAATAAATAAAATAAGAACCATTAAAACAAAATAAAAAGCACAAAATTAAAAATCAAAAACCACATTGTAAATATACCATGTATATATATGTATATATGTATTTATTTCACCCTTGTTTATAAATAATAAAAATAAAATAAAAACACCCTTTTATTCCTAATTTTATACTATAAATAAATAAAATATAAAATAGGAATAAAAATGCACAAAAATAACAAGTTAAAAATCAAAAATTAAAAAGAACATATTGTACATATACCTATATATAGCTATATAGTGTAAATACCTTATTTTATTTTGAAAAATTAATTAAAAATCACCAAAAAATAGAAAAAATTAAAAGAAAAATATTCCATGTTTTGAGTTTTAATTAAATCGGCCATTTGCTATTTTTAATTTAATTTCTAAATATTTTCCACGTGGCCTGTTCTCATTGGTCCACGGGGGATGTTGACCGCCCGGTCAACTCCCCCCCTGTGGACCACTTCCCACGGGTATTAGGTGCCCGACCCGATTTCTCTTAATTTTTGCACCTAAACCCGATCACTTCTCGCCTAAACCCCGGGTCCGTTTCGTTCCTGCTACATCCGATACCCTCGCCGGCATGCCCGCCTCGGGATCCACGCTCCATGCTGCCCTACCCGATCACTTCTAGCCGAACTCCTGGCGGTATAAAGGCTGAGCTCCGCCACCTCATTTCCCATCTTTGGCTCATTTGTTCACCACCCAGTGACATCCACCGTCTTGGCGAGAGTGACAGCTCGCTCCAGAGGGTGTTGCAGCGAGGAGGGAGCAAGGAGGCATCGATCCGGCGAGCTTGCGCCGACGTGCTCTGCCCAAAGCAGGAGCTTGAGACTCGGGCCACGACGTCCCGCGAGGCAAGGACCAGGAGCACCAACTGCTCATCCCCAGTCGATCCCTCCACCCAGGTAGCTTAGATTCTTCTTCCTTTTCTTTGATTTTCGATTAGCCCCAAATCTCGCCATCGTCAACCACCATCGATTCCGGCCATCTCCCCCTTCCGTTCGATCATCAGAATCCCCCATCACGTTCGCCCTTCCCCCGCGCACCTTCTCCGCCCATCCATTCAACCCAGCTCGCACAGGAGCTGGGGTCTCGAGCTCCTCCGCCGTTGCCTCGCCGGAGCTCGACCACCACGCCTCATCGTTCACTATCACCCACCCTAACGGGGTCGAGGCACTTTGCCCTCGACCTGCGAGTCTGCTGGTGCGCTTTGCAGGGACATTCGAGCCCATCTGAGGGCTTGGACCATTTGGAGCAGCAGCCTGAGCTCCGCCGGTCCCGCCTGAGCTCCTCGGAGCTCCTGCCATTTGACGCGGGAGCCCACGACGAGCCTTCTCCGATCATCAGAGCCCCGCGAGGAGGACGGGAGTGCATGCAGCGGGCCGACGAAGTTCGCCGGCCATTAGTACTTCCTCGATCCTCCTGCTCCAGTTTTGATCGCCACCGTCGCTTCAGGAGCTGCCAGCACTGTTGATCTGAGGAGGAGTTGATCCAGACCGTTCGATCTTGAGATGAGGCGCAATTGATCAGTCACCGTCAGATCCTACACGTGTCTTCGTCTCAGCCGTCCGATCACGCCCAGGGTTACAGGAGCGAGGCGCCTCTTCCCCTCCACCGTCGGATCTCCACGTGGCGCGCTCTCAGCCCTTGGATATAATAATGGGGTAATTGTCCTTAGGCCCCTCTGCTTTTAGTTTTTATTATTTAGTCCTATAAATATATAGTTTAGTTGTTTTATTTCTGGTTTATTTGCACTTTGGACCTGAGGTTTATTTTATTCGCATATATGCCCCTGTTTGTAGTGTAGCACGTTCGTCGACACGTGCTTTGTTGGGTAATTTGCATGCTTAGTCATGTAGTTCCTGGATGTTACTTAATGAATGAAATATTTTAGATAATTGCATTTCTACCCCTGTGAGTGTGGATTTGGCGCACGTGCGTTATATTTTTGGGTATTTTACAACAAGCCCCCTGGACTTTTAATACCTGTTATTATTTAGTCCAGGGAACTTGTTTTTATTGCAATTAGGGCCCTGTGTGCCCCAGACACGCGCGACGCGCGTGATTTCTTGGGAATTTTGCACCGGACCCCCTGGAACTTTGGATAATTGCGCACAGGTCCTTGTGCACTGTACTTAGGTTTTTATTTTGAATAAAATATCAAATTTACTCCAAATTCAATGAAACATGGACACATGGCTCCTGCCATGTTGTAAAATTTTCTAGAATTTTTGGGGACATTTTTGGTTTTATTTGCTATTTTTAAAAATTAAAAAATAGCCATTTTCTTTACTGTCTGATTTTAAAAATCACAAAAAAATATTAAAATTCATCTAAAAATTATAAAAAAATTAGCTACTGTGTGTTTTGTCTTGTTTGATTTTTTGACCAATTTGGTCATTTTTCATTATATAAAACTCTTAAAAATCGAAAAACACCTAAAAATGCATAAAAATTCTAATAATTAATCTAAAAACCCAAAAATAATAATTAAGGTGCCTAAATTTTCCTTGTTTCTTTCTCTTTACAGGAAAATTACCTCCAGGCTTATTGGGGACTTTTAGATATTTTATCTAAGTCCCTCAATCTCGGCTAGACAATACCTTTATTTTCTTGCATTATTTTATTTTTAGAAATTAAATAAAAATCAGAAAAATCCCAAAAATTCACTAAAAAACAGTAAAAATCATAAAATCACAAAAACATTTTATTTGAATTTTTGGTTGATTTTTGATGCATTAAATAAATTGTTATATTGGCTTGTTTTATTAGTTTCTTCATTTTCTTTATTAACTAAAAATCCAAAAAAATTAAAAACATTTAAAAATCCACCAAAAACACTTGTCTTTTATTTTTAATTCCTTTTTGAGACTACTTCGTAGGCCACGAGGCCATCACGTGCTCTTTGTGTTCGACCCTGGTCGCTATACCAGGTTAAAATAATAGCAGGACCGCTTCGTGTGTTTGATTGATTTTTATCGTATTTGGTGGTCTATTTTTCTCGATCGACCACGCTTGATTGCTTTGGGTCACAACGACCATCGATTACCTTTTACCCGAGTGATCAGGCATGTCATCATGAATTTAGGAAGAAAATTATCGAGGACCCATGTATTCAGATGACGAAGTTCTGAGTGTCTATAGGAATCAATTTCCAGCTTGGTTTAAAGACCGCTCAAAATAGTTGGACGGTGGTGATTTTAATTCTCATATTTTAAAATATTTTGGAGAAGGACCTCTTTATAAGGTCCGATCTTACAACTCTTGCTGCAGCAATGGTTATCGTTTTCATACCTTAAATTCCGGTAAATATTTAACAACTCAGAATCATAGAGTGATGGTTTGTGGATCTTGTTATGAGGAAGATCATATAAATTATTATGGAATTTTAAAGGATATACTAGAAGTGGAATATAGTATACCAGGCTTGAATAAAGTAATTCTCTTCTTGTGTGATTGGTATGAACCCAATGAAGGTGTAGTACTCGATAGAAGAAATAAACAGTGTCGACGTGGTACCAAGAAAATTTATATGCAGATTTGAACAATTCGTCTTAGCTTCTCAAGCGGATCAAGTATGCTATCTCCCACAAGTATCAAAGAGGAGAAAGAGCGTTGAAACTTTAAATGTTGTGAAGATAAATTCTCGAGGTTATATTTTTAATGATTACACTTATCATGAAGATGACATAGATGAAGCATTCACACCGACACATGAACGAATAGACTTAACAGAAGAAGTCCCAGTCATCGAATCGATTCGATTGGCTGATAATGAAGTGTTTTGTGTTGACCTACAAGATGATACCGACTGCAGAAATGATGATTCATAAAACTTAGAAAACGAAGAAAATGAAGAAATATCCTTTAATTCCATCGAAATAAATGATGAAGATTAGTTGTAAGTTTTATTACACAATTATAATTGAATTAGCTAAAATCTTTAGTAATAACTATGTAATTAACTATTACATCTTCATTACAGTCATGGCAGATTTTGGACGTGGCGGGGCTCATGGATCATATCGATCGAATCGACCATCATCCTCAGACACACCTTCGTCTAGTAGGATGATGAATACCCATTCATCACTCTTTATTCTTTTATTTTAGCTACAAAACCTTTGCAAAAAACATGTAGATATATGTAAATAATAATTATTATCAAAAAGCATGCATTGTGTAAATATGCATTATTAGCATGTTTTTGTGCATAAATAAAAGAATAAAGAAACAAAAGAAAAAGAGGGAGATATTTAGAATAAATATTGAGCAACCTAATCCCAAGGGAGGGCTCAGCATGGGCCTGACCACAAAAGGAACACAAGTAGAGAGAGATAAGGAAGCTCACACTTGTACATATACCTGTATATAAATAAAAATATTTTTCCTCTAAATAAAAATAAAAATGGATTTGTATTTATATGTATATATTTGTAAATATAAAATTAAAACAAAAATGAGAAAAGTAAAAAGAAATGAAAAAAACCCTTCATCATTGTATAAAAGGCATGTACATAGAAACCTTTATCTATTTATTAATCCCTATAAATATATAAATAAAAATCCAATAGAATGTGTACATATTCTATATTTCATAATGTAAATAAATAAAATATAAAATTGGAATAAATTGTATAAAAATAAATAATTAAAAATAAAAAAATTAAAAATGTATATTGTATATACCTATATATAATAATACTATTTTGTAAATACCTATTTTTTATTTCAAAAAAATAAATAAAATGCACCAAAAATTAATTTAAAATAAAAGAAACATTTTTTATGTTTTAACTTTTTTGAAATTCGGCCATTTTCTATTTATTATTTAATTTCTAAATCTTTAATAATTGGCGGGCTCTGATTGGTCCACGGGGGATGTTGACCCCCGGTCAACTCTCCCCCCAGGACCACCAGAGTCGTATCTTGTCGCCCCGACCCGACTTCTCTGATTTTTCGCCACTCGATCCGATCGGCAAACCCCTTAACCCCGGGTCCTAATCCTTCCTGATTCATCCTAGATCCACGCCCGGGGTGGGTTCTCAAGGTCCGAGCTCCGATAAGCTCGCCCGACCTTCACCTTCTCGGACCCCTAACCATATAAGATCTCGCCTCCGGCAACCATTTCATGCATCTCTGGACCTCCCCCTCGACGCCTGTGACCTCCTCCACCTTGCCTGAGTGACAGCGGAGCGAGAGAGAGTAGCAGTGAGGCTCGGGACACCGGGAGCCATTGATCCAGTAGCTCATCGCCGCCGTGCGCCACCGCGATCGCGCTAAGCCTCCGAACTCGACGATCCCTTGAGGCCATAACCCCCGAAGCTCCAGGAGCTCCATCCTAGTCAAATGCATCCGCTAGGTACCCTCTTTAGCTTGTAGTTTAGCGTAATTTTAGGTTTCCCCCAAATTGCTCCGCCACCGTCTCCGACCAATTCAGCCCGCTCCGTCCACCCATTCGTCCACCTGACCCGACCACCACCTTCGCCAGACCTCTCCCCATCTTCTTCACCCAGCCACCCCCCTGTCTCGCCCCGGAGTAGGTCCTCCACCCTCCTCCGTCGTCGCATCGCCGGAGGGAGTCGCCCCGACCCATTTCGACCCCCATTTCACCTCTAACCGGGTCGAGGCAATTTGCCCTCGACCCGAGATTGCGTTGGTGCCCTTGTGCAGGTCAACGGACCCCATCTGGGAGGTCAAGTCAGTTAGGCACCTGAGCTCCGAGCCCCTTCGTCACCGGAGCATCTCCAATGCCTCCAGCCTCATCGGAGGCCTCCATTGGCTGCGGACCGCCGAGGCGAATCCATTCCCCATCTCAGCAGCTCCCGAGGGCATCTTCACCGTGCGCACGGAGCCGGCGAAACTCACCGACCACCTGTTATTGGAGAGCCTTCCTCTGTCGTCCGATCGACCCCAGTAGCTCCAGATCTTATCCGAACCGTTGATCCCCGAGCAGCAGTCACCGTTCATCCAACTGGGAGTTGATCTTAGCCATCCATTCATCGTAGGGTTTAGCCACCGCCAGCCACCGTTAGATCAACCACGTGGCTAGCCCTCGAGCGCCCATCGGCCGAAGAGAAGCCCTCATTCCACAACCATCAGATCTTCCACGTGGCTTCTCCTCGGTCGCCTAATAAATAAGTGGGGTAATTGCTCTTAGGCCCCTCCTCTTTTGCATTTCCGTTTTAGTCCTGTAAATATTTTTCGTAGTTGTTTTTATTTTGTAAAAATTACAGTCTGGACCTTCTTGTTTTCTGTATTTACTATTTAGTCCCTGTCTATGGTGCCCACGTGCTTCGATACGTGAGTACTTGGTGAAATTGCAATATAATCCCTGTAGTTCCTGCATGTTATGTTTTGAATGATTTAAAATAGGAATATCATTTTAGTCCTTCCACACCTGGTCCACGTGCGCGGCGCGTGTTTTCTTGGACTTTTTGCACTTTTGGCCATGAGGTTTCTTTGCGTGTTATGTTTTGGCCCCAGAACTTTGTTTTTATTACAAACATGTCCTTGTGCACTGTGGGCTCTTGTTTGATTTAAATAAAATAGCAATTTTTATCCAAATTAAGTGAAAATTGGACACGTGGCTCCTGCCACTGTGTAAAATTTTCACCAATTTTTGGGTACATTTTTGAGCCTTTTTATTATTTTTAAAAATTCAAAACACCCATTTTTGCCTCTGTTCAGATTAAAAATTCATAAAAAAATATTAAAACCTTTTCAAAAATTACAAAAAAATTAGGTTTTGTGTGCTTTTATGTCTTTGATTTTCTGACCACTTTTGGTCATTTTTGGATTTATAAAAATTATAAAAATTGAAAACCCCTAAAAACCCATAAAAATTCTAAAAATTTATAGAAAAACCAAAAATTAATAAACCCTCTTCCTGATTTTTCCTTTTTATTTATATTTTCCATGAAAAATTCCTTCAGGCCTTGATTAGATCATTTGATTTTTTTAAATGGTCTTGGGATCCTGATTGGACAGTTTTCCCTTATTTCTGCCTTGTTTTATTTTTAGAAAATTCTATAAAAATCATAAAATCCTCAAAAATTTACCAAAAATAGTAAAACATATAGAAATCATAAAAATATTTTTGTTTGAATTTTTAGAGCATTTTAGAGTAATTAAATAATTGGTGAAAGTTGCTTATTTTCATTGTTTTATTATTTTCTTTATAATTAAAAATCCCAAACAAATATAAAAATATTAAAATCCACTAAAAAAATATTTATTTTTATTTTCTTTATTTTTAGACTACTTCGTAGGCTGCAAGGTCATCTCGTGCTCCTCGAGTTCGACCCTGGTTGCTATACCAGGTTAATATCATAGCGAGACCGCTATTTTGATTTTTATTGATTTTTATCTCTGTTTGGTGGTCTGATTCTTTTTCTTGATTGAGCTCTGAGTCCCGATTGACTGAGGTCACAACGACCTTAGTGAGATACTTTACCTTAGTCAGTCGGGCGACTCATCAGAATGACGCCGTTGCCGGGGAGCACAGCTTAGTAGTCAGTTTTATTTTCATTTTATTTTGTTTTCTTTTTCGTGCCTTTTTCGTTGTCCGCAGCTTTTCGCGGCTTTTTATTTTATTTTATTTTATTTTATTTTTGGTTATTTTTGCTTGTTTATTTTTATTTCTATTTTTGCATATATACCCTATTTTCTTTTTCTTTTTTTATTTGCTTTATTTTTATCTGGTCTGTGACACTCTTTTATTTTCTTGCGAGGGCCCGAGGACCGAGACGGCTACTTTCGAGGAGCCGACGCAACCGCGACAATCGGAGGCGGCTCCCTTCTGCACGGAGCCGCAGGAGAGCACAAGGAGGCAGCCGAGTGTGGGAGGATTAGCTTAGAGTAGATTAGGTTTTCTTTTCAGCTATTTGAACCACTGTTGTAATAAAACATGGACAGGACTCTCTCAGCCAGACTTAGACTCTCGGGGTATGTTTTGCCGAGCACCGGTGTGCTCGGGGGACCCCTCGGCTTTTACGCGGTTTTCTTCGCGGTTTTTATTTATTTTCTGCCTATTCGGTTTCTCGCGGTTTTCAGCCCTTAGCCTTAGGATTTTTGCTTGACTGTGACATAATAAATAGGGTCCAAACACCCTAATAATTCTGCCTGTACCTATAGATCGGTAATTGGATCAACAATAAAAAAATTAATAAAATAGTCGATCCACTACCTTTGAGCCTATGCGCCACAGCCCACCCTGCCAAGCGCTGCTCCTGAACTCGATTTGTCGAGAGGAGGAGGGGTGAACCTAGATCGGACTCTTGGATTGAAGGCTGGCGGTCGACTAGACGTTCTTTCGAGTAGAACTGCTGCTTAGGGCTCGGATTTCCGCATGCATCATTTAGGTAGTTTTATTTCAGTCTTTAAATTCTACGTGGATCATCTTGCATGTAGACTGCTAGAGTCAGGTACGCATCTCTTACTCTGCATGCATCATTGATTTTCTCACGCATCGGCTTTTTCGACTTCTCCCCCCTGATTTTTGGACTTAAATAACCAGGAGAACCAAAAAATTCGTTAGGCAATTTGTTTTTATTTGAAAAAATACCTAAAAAGAAAAACAATAAAATCAGGACTGCTAATCACACTTGACCTAAAAGACACCTAATTAAAAAATTTGTCTTGGGGAAAGCAACCCCCTCCTTGTTTGGTTTGGATGAGCGAGAGAGTGACCCGCACCTTAGGCTAGAACCATATCCGATTTTTCTCGTCTGATTACCGGCTTTCTGTACGGGACAGTCGGTTGAGAAATATTGGATTCCTATCAGCTCACGTAATCGCCTGAAAGATTGAATGATCACCTGAAATAAAATCGACAAGATAATTGACCAATCCCTTATGGTCTTCAGCTAGCGTGCGTAGGTGAATCAGGGGTTTTTGCTTTCTCATCTTGTGTGATTCCAGATCCCTTGTGTCTCCCCCCTATCTTATTATCCCATCCATCTGTCTCCCAACCACCCTCCCTTCAGTCTTCTATTCTTCTCCTTCACCCCTGGATGATGGATCCCCCTCACTCCTGGCCGACTGTTGCAGCTTTTTCTTCACCATCTGACCATTAGTCCAGTCCACCTTCAAGGGAGGTCAGATCTCCGACCAACCTCCCGCTCCCTCCCTCCCATCCCTTTCTTTACTCTGGGCATGCTGCGCTAGACGTCCACGGAGATCAGATCGAGCAGATGCGAGACCCAGACGATGCCGTTGCTGAGTTGAGAGTGCACTCCGTTCGTGATCAGAGAGAGAAGAGGAGATCATTAGATAGATCCTATCCCAGATTGATGGCGAAGCAGACAGGACAAGGAGCTCAGTCAGCTTCTACACTAGGATAATTTATCTTGGATTTGGATCTCATTCAGAGACTGCTGACATTTTCAGGAGAGGCGCACGAGGATCCTTATCTGCACTTGTCACAGTTCGAGGAGTTTTGCAGAGCACAGTTATATTCAGATATCACTGCAGAGGAGCTGATGAGGAGGACCTTCCCATTATCACTACAGGACAGAGCCATGAGATGGCACCGACAATTGGGGAGGACATTCGATACGTGGGGAGAGCTATGTCGAGAGTTCTTACAGAGATACTTTCCCCAGCGTAGAGCAGATTTCATGCGGTCTTTGATCACCGAGTTTTCAGTTGACCCCCAGGAGCCATTGCAGGAGGCATAGCCGAGGTTTCTTGACCTCTTGAGGAGATTTTCAGACCACGTACTTCCACTGACAGACCTTATTGAAATCTCCATGCGGGGGATGACCGCAGAGCAGATAGCACTGGTGATTACCACATGTGGCGGTTCACACCGCAGTTCTGACATTCACCTACTAGATACCATCTCGAGCTTACTTTCACAGAGTTCTTCTTCATGAGATGCCCTAGTCGGGACAACACATGAGGATGTTGCAGTACCAGTGCGGTGTGTCGCATTACATGAGGATCCAGCTTTTACACACCAGCCCGAGGACTTGGATACTCCAGCTCCACAGAGTACAGAGGAGATGACTGCGATAGAAGAGGTTCGAACCCAGAGTCTTCTCGAGTTCCTGTTGGTTTTCCAACTGGAGTTCGAGTCAGCCCCAAAGTTTCCAGTTGATGAGTCTTGGCTATCAGATCTTCTGATAATCCAGGAACCGGAGGAGCCCCCGCTACTACAGCCATTGATTCAGTCACTTCAGTGTCCAGTCCCAGAGGAGTCAACTTCTTTTCTACAAAGATACCTCTCGGAGTTTGACAGTTACCAGGACTCAGCCCAGCAGCTACAGTTCGATATGGGACACTACTTTGAGAGTACAGACACAGAGAGTCCCGTATTCGAGCCTTTTGTCCTCTACTTTGACGAGACAGATACACTTGCTGAGGACCAGTTGGCAGCCAGCATTGCTGCAGAGCGAGGATCAGCCGCAGACACTTTGCCAGCCTCCGCGGTGTTGACCAGTACCTTCTCCTACTTCTAGTTTGCCGAGAGCTACACTTCCAATGATGATGTAGCCTGGTGCACCGAGTGGATACTTCACAGCAGCGTAGATGCTCTTCTAGATCCTGATCCTCTCTTACTCACTTCTGATCTTGCATTTATCCCCGAGGGTTATCTGCGGGAGAATGCCGCACATGATGTGTACTCGGTTTCACCTTTTGAGAGTGTATCCGATCTGACGGAGCACGAAACCGAGTCTTCTGATCCTTCTGATTCTGAGTCATCTCACCTCGACGACCCTCGCGAGGATGAGCCTATCCTGGAGACATTCGATGATCTGCCTGATTTGCTTCTATTTCATGCATCGGATATTAGTCTTCTTAGAGAGTCTCCTGATCTTGATTGTCCACACCTTCTTGAGACACTGATTGACGTGGAGGATTCCATGACTGATCCATCCTTCTCCACGTTTGATTTCTTCGGCTCCACATTTCCACTCCAGTCTGATCCAGAGCCGATGATTTCTTTTATGCTACCGGATCCCGATCACTTACTTCCATATCCTTGGCCGATAGCAGACACCCGATTGATTGCATACCTGGGTGTCTTTCTTTACACTTTTGAGTTCGTCGTGGTTCTCATACCGAGTCTGCGACGACAGTACATCATTTGCCTTACCGATGCCGTCCTGAACCTTGACACTGCTTTATCCTAGCCTTTGCGCCCAGCTAGGGGCATAAAATCTAGCGCTTGTTGAGAGGCACCTCAACATTGTACACTTTTGTATATACATGTTTCGTCTTAGTTTGATCTTTCTTTCTTCCGTTCTTGTTTTCACTCCAGGTCTCGCTTAGGATTATCTTTGCTATACTTAGGATATACCTCATCCTAAGTATAGGGGGTGGAAACACCGGGTTGTTCATATCGTTCTGTTCCATCACTTCTGTTGTTGTCTATACTTAAGGATTCTTCACCTTAAGTATAGGGGGAGTGATGTCCTCTCACCTTGTAGATATTTGTTGATTTTCTTCGTGTCTTTCTACCCCTGTTTTTGCTGCCTATACTTAGGGATATTTTACCCTAAGTATAGGGGGGGGGGTAGACCCTGTACATTCTTCACTCGGTTTTCCCTTGGTGTACAACCTACTATACTTAGGATTATTAGATCCTAAGTATAGGGGGAAAAGCTGAGGTCCTCTTGATTTCTATTCTTTCATTTGTCTTTGTATATAGCCTTCCTTTTCACTTCCCTATACTAAGCACTGGTTATGTCTTCTTCATCGCTCTTGACTCTGAGGACATCGTTCGAGCTAAGTATAGGGGGGTGTGTATATATTTCATATTACTTTAGCCATAACTCGTACTTTGTGTGAGTGTGTTAATAAATAAAAATGGCTAAAACCCAAAATCCATAAAAATTAAAATTTTCCTGTAAATAAACATTCTTTTATTTGCACATACATAGCTATTGTACAAATTATTTTTGTAAGAAAGTTTGCAAAAACCTTGTGTAAATTTGTGTAAATATTTTGTAAAAATTGCATTCATGCACACATCCATGATTTCAAAACATTTTTCAAAAATTTTGCATTTGTGTAAATAATGTGTAAATAGCAACCTTGTATATACTTGTATAGTTTTTGCTAGATTATAGTTGACATTTAAACTAGCCTGGAATTAAATTGGGAAATGGAGCTTGATTAAGATCTTAATCCACCTAATTATAAGAGGAACCTTATAGGGCTTAGGGTTAAGGCTTTTCAGGTCCATGGCGACTTAATTCTTTGATTCCACTAGGCTATGATCACATGTCATCTCAATGAGCCTAAGTAGAGCACTTAACAACACACACATGACTTATATGGACAATGGCTTGACTTGGACCCGCACTTGCACCGAGCTCTCTACGGAGGAGGTGGTGAGGAGGCAGTCTTCCTTGACTTGGGGTAGCATATGAGGGTAGTACTTCTAGGCGGAATCTCTCTTCTTATTTTAGTGAAGGAAGTGCGTCTCAACTTGGTCTGGTTGCCATGAGGTCTAACGACAGGAGTTGTGGGTTGCAATAATGCTTCAAAAGAGGGATAGTCTACTGGCTCAAGAGGAAAAACTCTTTATGTACATATGCTGCACATTGTATATGTTGTACAGATGCACTTGAAAAAAATGCAAAAAGAAAATAACTCCAAAAAAATGGCGGGTCTGATAGAAAATGATAATCCCACCGGAGTATGTATATAGTGCAAATAAGCAAAGCTAGAGACTCATGTTCCATCTTATGTAGCTTGCGGCAGTGAGACTTAGCTACACTGGTTGAGCTCCCAAGGATACATGTCTACACTGGCCATGGTCCATTCTCTTCTTCCCCCTCTTCTTGAGCCGGTTAAACTTGAACTTAGAAGGGAATACCCCGCTCCTCGAGGAAAGAGTGGCCAGACTAGGGTCATAGAGTTACCTTGTTGGGGAGGGTTGTCAAGTTGCTACTTCTGAGGTGGAGAGCTATATCTCACTTACACTGTACAAGGAAAGATTCATAGTCTTCAGGGTTTGTGTATGTAGACTTGTTCTGATCTGGATTGTTGAGGGGTCTTGATTATAGATTAGTAGATCTTAGAGGCCGTTGAGTTTTAAACCTAAGTCTAGATAAGGTTCCGACACATCAATAATCCAAAGATCTGATCGAGTTCCATATTTAAATTTAATGAAGGCAAGTTTAATACTCAGCATTAATCCATGCATTTTCTCCTCTTTTTCTTTTTCTTATTCTTTTTCACTTTTTTTTTCAAATAAGTGTTTGCTAAGGGACTAGCAAAGTTAAGTATAGGGGGTGATGAATACCCATTCATCACTCTTTCTTCTTTTATTTTAGCTACAAAACCTTTGCAAAACACATGTACATATATGTAAATAATAATAATTATAAAAAAGCATGCATTGTGTAAATATGCATTATTAGAATGTTTTTGTGCATACATAAAAGAATAAAGAAACAAAAGAAAAAGAGGGAGATATTTAGAATAAATATTGAGCGACCTAATCCCAAGGGAGGGTTCAGCATGGGCCTGACCGCAAAAAGAACCCAAGTAGAGAGAGATAAGGAAGCTCACACTTGTACATATACCTGTATATAAATAAAAATATTTTCCCTCTAAATAAAAATAAAAATGGGTTTGTATTTATATGTATATATTTGTAAATATAAAATTAAAACAAAAATGAGAAAATTAAAAAGAAATGAAAAAACCCCTTCATCATTGTATAAAAGCCATGTACATAGAACCATTTATCTATTTATTTATCCCTATAAATAAATAAATAAAAATCCAATAGAATGTGTACATATTCTATATTTATAATGTAAATAAATAAAATATAAAAGTGGAATAAATTGTATAAAAATAAATAATTAAAAATCAAAAATTAAAAATGTATATTGTATATACCTATATATAATAATACTATTTTGTAAATACCTATTTTTTATTTCAAAAAAATAAATAAAATGCACCAAAAATTAATTTAAAATAAAAGAAACATTTTTTATGTTTTAACTTTTTTGAAATTCGGCCATTTTCTATTTATTATTTAATTTCGAAATCTTTAGTAATTGGCGGGCTCTGATTGGTCCACGGGGGATGTTGACCCCCGGTCAACTCTCCCCCCAGGACCACCAGAGCCGGATCTTGTCGCCCCGACCCGACTTCTCTGATTTTTCGCCACTCGATCCGATCACCAAACCCCTTAACCCCGGGTCCTAATCCTTCCTGATTCATCCTAGATCCTTGCCCGGGGTGGGTTCTCGGGGTCCGAGCTCCGATAAGCTCGCCCGACCTTCACCTTCTCAGACCCCTAACCATATAAGATCTCGCCTCCGGCAGCCATTTCACGCATCTCTGGACCTCCCCCTCGACGCCTGTGACCTCCTCCACCTTGCCTGAGTGGCAGCGGAGCGAGAGAGAGTAGTAGTGAGGCTCGGGACGCCGGGAGCCATTGATCCGGCAGCTCATCGCCGTCGTACGCTGCCACGAGCGCGCTAAGCCTCGGGACTCGACGATCCCTTGAGGCCATAACCCCCGGAGCTCCAGGAGCTCCAGCCTAGTCGAATGCATCCGCCAGGTACCCTCTTTAGCTTGTAGTTTAGCGTAATTTTAGGTTTCCCCCAAATTGCTCCGCCACCCTCTCCGACCAATTCAACCCGCTCCGTCCACCCATTCGTCCACCTGACCCGACCACCACCTTCGCCAGACCTCTCCCCATCTTCTTCAACCAGCCACCCCCCTGTCTCGCCCCGGAGCAGGTCCTCCACCCTCCTCTGCCGTCGCATCGCCGGAGGGTGTCGCCCCGACCCATTTCGACCCACATTTCACCTCTAACCGGAACGAGGCAATTTGCCCTCGACCGAGATTGCGTTGGTGCCCTTGTGCAGGTCAACGGATCCCATCCGGGAGGTCAAGTCAGTTGGGCACCTGAACTCCAAGCCCCTTTGTCGCCGGAGCATCTCCGACGCCTCCAGCCTCATCGGAGGCCTCCATTGGCTACGGACCACCGAGGCGAATCCATTCCTCATCTCAGCAGCTCCCGAGGGCATCTTCACCGTGCGCACGGAGCCGGCGAAACTCACCGGCCACCTATTCTTGGAGAGCCTTCCTCTGTCGTCCGATCGGCCCCAGCAGCTCCAGATCTTATCCGAACCGTTGATCCCCGAGCAGCAGTCACCGTTCATCCAACTGGGAGTTGATCTTAGCCGTCCATTCAGCGCAGGGTTTAGCCACCGCCAGCCACCGTTAGATCAACCACGTGGCTAGCCCTCGAGCGCCCATCGGCCGAAGAGAAGCCCTCATTCCACAACTGTCAGATCTTCCACGTGGCTTCTCCTCGGCCGCCCAATAAATAAGTGGGGTAATTGCTCTTAGGCCCCCTCCTCTTTTGCATTTTCGTTTTAGTCCTGTAAATATTTTTCGTAGTTGTTTTTATTTTGTAAAAATTGCACTATGGACCTTCTTGTTTTATGTATTTACTATTTAGTCCCTGTCTATAGTGCCCACATGCTTCGACACGTGAGGACTTGGTGAAATTGCAATATAATCCCTGTAGTTCCTGCATGTTATGTTTTGAATGATTTAAAATAGAAATTGCATTTTAGTCCTTCCATACCTGGTCCACGTGCGCGGCGCGTGTTTTCTTGGACTTTTTGCACTTTTGGCCCTGAGGTTTCTTGGCGTGTTACGTTTTAGCCCCAGAACTTTGTTTTTATTGCAAATAGGTCCCTGTGCGCTGTGGGCTCTTGTTTGATTTAAATAAAATAGCAATTTTTATCAAAATTGAGTGAAAATTGGATACGTGGCTCCTGCCACTGTGTAAAATTTTCACCAATTTTTGGGTACATTTTTGGGCCCTTTTATTATTTTTTAAAATTCAAAAACACCCCTTTTTGCCTCTGTTCAGATTAAAAATTCATAAAAAATATTAAAACCTTTTCAACAATTACAAAAAAATTAAGTTTTGTGTGTTTTTGTGTCTTTGATTTTCTGGCCACTTTTGATCGTTTTTGGATTTATAAAAATTAAAAAATTGAAAAACCCCTAAAAACCCATAAAAATTCTAAAAATTCATAGAAAAACCAAAAATTAATAAACCCTCTTCCTGATTTTTTCTTTTTGTTTATTTTCCATGAAAAATACCTTCATGCCTTGATTAGATCATTTGATATTTTTAAATGGTCTTGGGAGCCTGATTGGACAGTTTTCCCTTATTTCTGCTTTTTTTTATTTTTAGAAAATTCTATAAAAATCTTAAAATCCTCAAAAATTCACCAAAAACAGTAAAAAATATAAAAATCATAAAAATATTTTGTTTGAATTTTTAGAACATTTTAGAGTAATTAAATAATTGGTAAAAGTTGCTTATTTTCATTGTTTTCTTATTTTCTTTATAAGTAAAAATCCCAAACAAATATAAAAATATTAAAATCCACCAAAAAAATATTTGTTTTTATTTTCTTTATTTTTAGACTACTTCGTAGGCCACAAGGCCATCTCGTGCTCCTCGAGTTCGACCCTGGGTGCTATACCAGGTTAATATCATAGCGAGACCGCTATTTTGATTTTTATTGATTTTTATCTCTGTTTGGTGGTCTGATTCTTTTTCTTGATTGAGCTCTGAGTCCTGAGTGACTGAGGTCACAACGACTTTAGTGAGATATTTTACCTTAGTCGGTCGCGTGGCTCATCATAGACACCCACCCCGGATGCTGTTTTAGATTCACAGTCCAACGAGGTCCGGCGAGTCATAGCCTACTATGAGTCTTTTAGTTATCCTCCTCCACCCTTTTATGTAAGCGTCTATGGAGAGCCATCTACCTCAGCCGCTCCTACTGGATTCCCGATCCCGATCCTTATACCTGCACAGACATTGATGGGTTCTGATTCTCCTTCTTCTGGACGTCCGAGCACCTCCGTGCCTTTACCTGCTGCAGTTGGACAGACTTCGACGTCCCACCCTTTGTTGGAGGTTACGGCGGATGGGAGGTAAGATTTTAATAAATTTTTTCATTTAAAATTTTCCAAATATTTATAAATTGTATCATATTTACAAATTTTACCAAATACACGGATTTCTTGAATAGCAATAGGGTGGCAAAGGAGATAACCAACATAATCAAAACACACTTGACTTGCATGCAATTTAGATGGTGTCGCATCCCTGCTACAGAACAGGAGAGACTGTTTGACATGTTTCTGGTAAGAAAATTTTCTAAGAAGTGATATAGACTTTTTTGGTCAAGTTTTTTGGATCTAATATTTTGCTATATTTTTCAGAGTAGGTATCGCCTCGGTTCTGATCTGGGGAAGGAGGCTTATCGTCAAGCCTTTATTTGTTTGACAGAAAAGAGAATGAGCGATACATTTTTCAAGGCAAGGAGAGACTCGCATGTGAAGACGTGATGCGAGGAGATGAATTTTTAGGAGATGAAGAGGTTCCCGCCAACATGGTGTACGGGGGATAGGTATTGTATTTCTTAAATAATTTATAATACACTTTTTAAAGTAATCAATAATCATAACATATTCCTTGCAGATGGGCAGGTTTCTGTGATGCATTCGTTGCGGATGCGGAGTTTGGAAGAAGATCCACGGTGGGAAGGACAAACCGTCAAAAACAAAGGATTAAATCGACAAGGGGCTCTAAAAGCCACAATCAGATTAGAGCAGAGATGGTATTATAATATAAAATTTATTTTTCGAAATCTACTTTAATATAATTCAATGTTATTATCACATCTTAAAATTATTTTTCAGGCAATTAGGTTGGAAAGAGAACCCTCTTTTCAGGAGTGACGGTCGAGGTCCCACATGAGTGGGAAAGAAGAAGAGTCGCAATGGTCCACTCCTGAAGCAGGAGAATTGTTGGTAAGTCTATCAATTTATTTGCAATTGAAAGATATATTATAACTCATTTTTCTATATTATACTTTGTATTTCAAGATCGTTATTTGGCACTATCTGCAGAAAAATGGGGTGGTGATCCAACTGGAGAGCAACCACCATTTGATAAGATAATCTGGAAGCAGGTATAGATAAATATTATCTTACTATACTCATTTCTTATATATAATTTCATATGAAACAATGGAAATCTTATAAGGTGTTGGAGGAGAGGGACGTTGTGGAGAACAGGAAGCAGACGCTTGGTGGTCTTCCTCCATACTATGTGGAGGGACATCATCATTCCTATTCTGCATACTCCCAACCGTCGTACACACAACCACATTCATCCCAATCATTAATTCCAATGGAGTCGCAGATGGCGATGATGGTGGAGCAGGTGACGAAGCTTCGAGAAGATTTCAAGGCGTATTGATAAATACTCATTCATCACTCTTTATTCTTATATTTTAGCTACAAAAACCTTTGCAAATACATGTAGATATATGTAAATACAAATAATTAACAAAAGGCATGCATTGTGTAAAAACTAATAATTAGCATGTTTTTGTGCAAAAATAAAAGAATAAAGAATTAAAAGAAAAAGAGGGAGATATTTAGAATAAATATTGAGCAACCTAATCCCAAGGGAGGGCTCAGCATGGGCCTGACCGCATAAGAGCCCAAGTAGAGAGAGATAAGGAAGCTCATGTGTACATATACCTGTAAATATAACAAAAATATTTTCCTCTAAAAATAAAATAAAAATGGGCTCGTATATATTTGTAAATACAAAATTAAAATAAAAATAAGAAAAATTAAAAAGAAAATAAAAATAACCTCCCTTGTACATATTCACCATGTACATAAGACCACACATATATTTATTTTACCTTGTAAATAAATAAATCAAAATTCCACAAAACTTGTATATATATTATATATTTCATGGTGTAAATAAATAAAATAAAAACTATAAAAACAAAATTAAAAAGAAAAAAATAAAAACCAAAAAGAACATTGTATATATACCATGTATATAAATGTATATACCTATTTATTTAACCCTTGTAAATAAATAATAAAAATAAAGTAAAAATACCTTTTTATTCCTAATTTTATGCCATAATTAAATAAAGTATAAAATGGGAATAAAAGTGTATAAAAATAATTAATTAAAAATCAAAAATTAAAAATCAATATTGTATATATACCTATATATAGCACTATATTGTAAATACCTTATTTTTATTTCGAAAAATTAATTAAAAATCACAAAAAATAGTTTAAAATAAAATAAACATTTATCATGTTTTGAGTTTTTAATAATTCGACCATTTCCTATTTTAAATCGAATTTCCAAATCTTTATGACATGGCCGTCTCTGATTGGTCCACGGGGGACGTTGACCCCCTGGTCAACTCCCCCCCTGGACCACTGAGCCTCGGATCCGAGCCCGCGACCCGATTTCTCGACATTTTCTACACTCGATCCGATCACTAAATCCGTTAACCCCGGGTCCTAATCCGACCTTGATCAACCCTGATCCACGCCCAGGGTGGATTTTGGGGATCCGCGCTCCGAGCTTCTCGCCCAACTCCCAGATAGCCGGACCCCTAGGCATATATAGTCCGAGCTCCGCCTCCATTTTCTCGCATCTTTGGATCATTTCATTCCACCCCAGGACCTCCACAACCACCGCCGGAGTGAGAGCTTGCGAGTGGCCGTGTCGCAGCGAGGAATGAGTGGACGGACCACTGATCCGGTGACTTTACGCCGCCGTGCGCCGCCCAGAGGTGGTGCTCGAGCCTCGGGCACCGACGGCCCTCGAGGCTAAAACCTGGAGCTTCCCCAGCTCTTTCCCAGTCGATCTCATCCAGTAGGTAGCCTTCTTTCCTTTTCTATTTCTCTAATTTAGCTTTTCGCCCAAATCGCCCTGTCGCCGACGAGCCCCGATTCCGACCACCCTAGCCCACCTTTCGATCATCGGAGTCGACCCACACCTTCGCACTCCTCCCGCGCACCTTCTTCGCCCATTCATTCACCCCAGTTCGCACAGGAACTGGGAACCGAGCTTCATCGCTGTCGCTCCGCCGGAGCTCGCTCGCCTCGACGCACCTTTCACCTCCACCACCGCTAACCGGGTCGAGGCACTTTTCCCTCGACCCAGGAGCTTGTTGCCGTGCTTTGCAGGTCAAAGCGAGTCCATATGAGGGCTCGACATTCTGGAGCAGCAACTCAGCCTCCGCCGGTGTCGCCTGAGCTCTCCGGAGCTCCGTTGCGTCATCAGGGGAGCCCATTAGACGCGGAAGGCCCATGCGCATCGTCTCCGATCTTCAGTAGCCTCCGAGGTGCTCTCCTGTACGTGAACGAGCCCGGTGAAACTTGCCGGTGTTGAGTTCATCGAGCATCCTCCCCGACCGTCCGATCGCCCTCCAGCTCCAGATCATGTGCGGACCGTCCGATCAGGGCTAAGAGGAGGCCCAACAACCACCGTCGGATCTCCACGTGGCCTCCTCTCAGCCCTCCATCCACCGAAGGGAACCCGGCACCTCTCGGCCGTTGATCAGACACCTGGCGCGTCCCCAGCCGTTGGATTAGCGCCGAGGAGTCCTTAACTTAGCCGCGCCTCTTCTCCACCGTCAGATCTCCACGTGGCATGCATCCGACCATCGACATTAAATAAAGGGTAATTTACCCTTAGGCCCTCATCTTTTTAGTGTTAATATTTAGTCTTGTAAATATCAAGTTTAGTTGTTTTTTATTTTGGACATATTGCATCGAGGACCCTGCTGTTTCTGTTATTTGCTTGTATACCCTTGTTTATAGTGGCCACATGCTTCGCCACGTGTTTTAGTGGGATATTTGCATAACTTGCCCTGTGCTTTTCGTGTGTTATTGTTTATATTTTTATTAATTGGAATGACAAAAAGGTCCCTCCAGGCCTGAGTCACGTGTATCGTGCGTGGCCTCGGGGACTTTTTACACTTTGGCCCCTCAGTTTTCCAGCCTTGTTATCCAAGGGGCCCAGAACTTTAGTTTATTTGCAGTTAGGTCCCTGTGCACTGTGTCTTGGTTTTTAATTTTAATAAAATAGCAAACCTACTCCGAATTTGATGAAAATTGGATACATGGCTCTTGCCATGGTGTAAAATTTTCTCTAAATTTTGAAGACATTTTTGACCATTTTACTATTTTTAAAAATTCAAAAACAAGCATTTTTCTTATTTTCTAGATATAAAATTCACAAAAAATATTAAAACAAATTTAAAAATTACAAAAAAATTAGATATTGTTTGTTTTGTGTTATTTGATTTTCTGACCAAGTTTGGTCATTTTTAGATTTATAAAACCTATAAAAATTACAAAACCCCTAAAAACCCGTAAAAATTCTAATAATTAAAAGAAAAATAAAAAATTAATAAAACAAGTGCCTAAATTTTTCTTGCATTCCCTACTTTACAGGAAAATTACCTTTTGACTTGATAAGACCATTATCCATTTTTATTTGGCCCTCCAAGTCTGACTAGACAGTGCCTTTGTTTTTCAGCCTTGTTTGATTTTTATAAAATTCCCTAAAAATCAGAAAAAACACCAAAAATTAACAAAAAACAAGAAAAATATAAAAAACATAAAAACATTTTTGTTTGAATTTTTGGGTGATTTTTGAGTGATTAAATAATTGTTTGTAGTTGGTTGTTTTATTATTTTCCTATTTTCTTAATTAATTTAAAAATCCAAAAAAATTAAAAACATTAAAAATCCACCAAAAAATCACTTTCTTTTATTTTATTTCATTTCTGACTACTTCGTAGGCCGCAAGGCCATTACGTGCTCCCTGAGTCCGACCCTAGTCGCTATACCAGGCTAATCTAATAGCCAGGGCCGCTATTGAGCTTCTTTGATTTTTACATTGTTTTGGTGGTCTGATCCCTTATTTTCTTGATTGAGCCGAGCTTTCTATCGATCCGGGTCGCAACGACCCGAGTGTGATATTTTTACCTGATCCGGATTAGTAGAATTTTCGGGACATCAGAATGGCGTCGTTGCCGGGGAGCACGGCTTAGTAGTCCGCTTTGATTTTCTTTTATTTTTGTTTTCTTTTTCGCGGTTTTCCGCGGCTCTTTCTGAGTCCGTGACTTTTCGCGACTTTTTATTTTCCTTTTATTTTTGCTTTATTTTATTTTCTTTTATTTTCTTTTATTTTTGTTTTTGTTTTCTTTTGCTTGTTTATTTTATTTTATTTCTATTTTTGCACTTATACCCCTATTTATTGTTCCTGTTTTTATTTGATTATTTTATCTGGTCTGTGACACTCGTCTGTTTTCTTGCGAGGGTCCGAGGACCGAGGCGGCGACTCTCGAGTAGCCGACGCAACCGCGGGATTCAGAGGCGGCTCCCTTCTACATGGAGCCGCAGGAGAGCGCGGGGAACAACTGAGTGGGAGAGGAGTAATTAGGTTTTATTTCAGCAACGCTTGACTTATTATAATAATACAGGGACAACTCAACAGGACTTGGACACTCTCGGGTCTGTTTCGCCGAGCACCGGTGTGCTCGGGGGACCCTGTGGTTGTTTTTCTTTCTTCGCGGCTTTTTACGCGGCTTTCTGTTTTTCATTGCCTTTTACGGTTTCTCGCGGTTTTTATCGAGACCCTAGCCTTAGGAATTTCTGTTGATTGTGACGTAACTAGTAGGATCCAAACACCTAATATCTCTGCTTGTGCCTATAGCTCGATAATTGGACCTACAAATAAAAGATTAATAAAAATAGCTGACTTGCTTCCTTCGAGCCTACGTGCCACAGCCTGCCCTGCCAAGCGCTGCTCCTGAACCCAGATTATCGGGAGGAGGAGGGGTAGACCGAGATCGGACTCTTTGGATCGGAGGCTGGCAACCAGCTAGACGGTTCTTTCGAGTAGAAATTTCCTGTTTTGGGACTCGATTTTCCGCTTGCACCATTTAGGTAGTTTTATTTCTGTCTTTCAATTCTGCGCGGATCATCTTGCATGTAGACTGCTGGAGTCAGGTACGCATTTCTTACTCTGCATGCATCATTGATTTCATCGTGCATCGGCTTTTTCGTCTTCTCCCCCTGTTTTTGACTTAATAACCAGGAGAACCGAAAAAATCGTTAGGCGTTTTTGTTTTTATTGAAAAATATCTGAAAATTAAAACAATAAAATTTGGGACTGCTAACACTATCGACCTTAAAAGACACCTCACGTAAAAACTTGTCTGGGGGAGAGCAACTCCCTCATTGTTTGGTTTGATTGTGCGAGAGAGTGACCCCGAACACTTGGTAGAGCCCTCCGATATTCTTCTCGGCTGATTATCGGCTATTTCTGTACGGGACAGTTAGCTGAGGAAATATCAGGTATCCCAACAGGTCACATAATCGCTCTGATATCCTGACTGATCACCAAAATAAAAACTGACAAGATAATTGACCGAGCCTTTACGGTCTTCAGCTCGCGTTGCGTTGGTGAATTGGGGGTTTGCTTGTGATCGTAGTTGTTTCCAGATCTCATCCACCTTACTCGCCACATCAAGATGATGGGCAGACGATCTCTTAGGCAGCCTCTGGCTGCACCGCTTTCGGGCGCGTCTACCCGTTCATCTAGGTTGGTTCGCGAGAGCCGAGACCCGCTCTCCGAACCCGAGTATGATTCCACCTTGTTCCCCCTCGATCCCCCTTCTTCTTCCGAGGCTGAGATACCAGTGCCAGAGGAGAGACTGACAGATGATTTATCGGCACCTGAGTTGAGATGTTTTGATTTTGCAGAGACTATGGCCGGCAGTTCTGATGATCACACAAGAGGTCTGTAGCATGAGCATTTCGTTCTGGACCAGGGTGCGATCAACTCCACCCTGATTGCCTCCCTCGAGACAGTGCAGCAGCAGTTGAGGGATCAGGGAGCATTCATGTTAGATATGAGGCGCGAGATGGAGTAGATGAGAGCTGAGCGAGAGCAGCGTAGAGACGGCCCGAGGATACCCGATGAGGCTGCGGCAGTAGCCGCCGCAGCCACAACAGCCATAGCAGATCCACCGAGACCGATGCTGGAGTTACACAACCCCGGATCGACACTGATGCACCATTGGTTTGTTCTACCAGCCATAGTGGGGGACTTCAAGTTCTCCCCGAACACTTTGCAGCTTCTCCCCCGTTTCTATGGGCTCGCCACTGAGGAGCCCCATCTCCACCTCCAGGAGTTTCTGATGATCTGCAGCACCGTCCACGACCGTCAGGTGGACCAGGATACCATCAGGATGATTGCCTTCCACTTCTCCTTAGCTGACAGAGCAGCCACCTGGCTGAAGCATTTGGGGAAGTTCGTATACACCTGGGAGCAGCTCCGTACCGAGTACTTGCATAAGTACTATCCACTCGGCCGGACGAACGCCGCTAGAGCCCTGATCAACAACTTCTCCATTTTCCCCAACGAGCAGTTTCACGAGGCATGGGAGAGGTTTCGAGAGCTGACAGACAGATGCCCGCACCACGACATTTCCAAGCCGAACCTTGTTCAGAGCTTTTTCAGCGGGCTGACACCATAGCTTCAGGGCTTGGTGAACACTTCTTGTGGCGGGTCTTACTTCGCCAAGGATCACGATCAAGTCTGGGCCATCTACGAGGAGATGGCTGAGAACTATATGGTGATGTCCCAGACCCGATTGTACACTCAGGGCAGAACCCAGCAACCACAGACCGTGCAGTACCATAGGATAGCACGGGTCGACGCCGGTCCTTCCAGTTCATCCACGGTAGCAGCAGCACATACCGAGTCATCAGCCGCGGACATGGGGATTATCAACGAGAAGCTGGACCGGATGGAGATCATCGAGAAGAAGCAGTGCCAGGGCATCACGCAGATGGAGCAGATGGCACAGACTCTGAGTGACCTGAAGACACAACTCATGTGTCTCCAGGAGGCACAGACGGCTTCACAACCCCGTCTTCAGGCACGAGGCGATCCGAGTAGCAGCAACAACTCGTCCCAGCGCTCCAGCTCCCACCAACAGCCTAGACAGGTTCACCTTGTATAGGCGGAGCCGTACCAGCAGACACAGCTCACCTACCAGGCACCACCATCCACTGACACTCAGATGGTGGTATACCAACCGGATCAGCCTCTGGCAGTGCTCCCGCCACCCCAGTACGATGCAGAGCCGTTGATGGATGTCAACGGGATTTGGTATGACCGCCCCTAGCCCGGTATCCGATGAGACCATCCCGGATTCCGTTGGGGGACCGGAGGTACCCAGCCCCAGCAGCAACCGTCAGCTCAGGGTGGCCAGTACGACCATCAGAGGGATCACCAGCAGCAACAGCCCCCAGTGTATTCACAGCAGCAGCAGCAGTCGCAGTATGGTCCTCGTCCCTATCAGCAGGGACAGTCTTGGAGGCGTGATCAGCCTCACCAGCCGCAGCATCAGCCGCATTCTTACCCCTCTCAGCCACAGCACCAGTTCCAGTAGCCTCACTACCAGAGAGGCTACCCGTCGGTTTCTCATGAGAGCCCCGCCTTGGATGATATAGCCCGCCTTCTCACAGATCAACAGGCTACCTTTCGACGGGAGATGGATGAGTTCCGCCAAGAGATGCGGGACATCGTGAGAGGGAAGGCCGCCATCCCTGCCTAGATTGAGCCGAATCCCAACAATCTGAAGAGGAAATCTGAGTAGGTAGCTTGTATTGAGTATGTCACTCCGAGTGATACTTTTGGTGATATGTCTGCATATCTTTTTGATACTGATTTTGTCACACTTAGGAGCGGTAGGATGCCAGCAGGCGGCGACTCGTTTGATAGACACCCTGAGGATACATCTAGAGCGCCAGGCGAGGAGGAGAGCGGTACTGAGGCTGCTAAAGATGATGACGGTGGTACTGAGGCCACCACGGATGCTGATCCCACCAGCGGTACTGAGGCCGCCGTTTCACCAGTTGGAGGAGGTGGTACTGAGGCCACCCATGTTGCTGAGCCAGAGCGCGGTACTGAGGCCGCCCGTCTACCAGTCGATGGTGGTGCTGATGCCACCAAGTCTTCTGAGATTCCTGTCGTTTTTCCTGTTACTGATGTATCTCGGAACACTTCTGTGAATAAAGGAAAGGGTTTATTTTCTTCTGGTCCCACTGTGGTGCATGATGTATGTGTGGATCCGGTCGTCGAACCGTCTAGACCCTTTCCTAGTCCTTCATCTGAGAAGGACCCTGTGATCCCCTTCCCTAGAGCCCTTCAGTTGGGGAAGGGGAATAAAAATGAAAATCCCAAAATGAGAGAGAAGGAAGAGTTCAGCCAGCAGATGATAGACCGTTTCCACATTCAGCTGACTCTTCAGGAGGCTTTGCAGCACATCCCTCTTCTTCAGCGTTCCCTTAGAGGCAGGACTACAGTCAGGAGGAAGAGGAGGAACCACCACTCAGAGATTCATGTGCTGACGAGAGCCACTTGTTTCGCAATCCAGAACCGTCTGCTGGCCAAGAGGCCAGATTCAGGAGCCCCTTATGTCAGATGCCATATTAGTGAGCAGAGGTTCGACCACACTCTATTAGACAGTGGATCATCGATCAACCTCCTTCCGGTAGCCCTTCTTGACCGCTTCGAGTTGGGCACTCTTAGACAGAGCAGGACAGTCCTTCAGTTTGCTGATCGATCTGTCAGGAGGCTGAAGGGGTTGTTGCAAGACGCTGTCGTCACGATTCAAGGCCTGAAATTCCCCGTGGACTTCGTAGTGTTGGACATGGAGATCCCTGATTCAATGACCGATAACCCCATCATTCTCGGTCGTCCGTTCTTGGCCACAGCCAAGACGGTGACTGACCATGATAGCGGGAAGGTATACTTTCGCGTCGAGGGCGAAAGTGTACAAATAGAGACGGTCAAGGACAGCAGAGCCAGAGACAGAGCATGCTCAGAGACTACTTCCGACACAGAGCAGATGACAGATGCCGGGCTAGACATCCACCAGGACTGTGACTTTGTGATCACAGACGATGAGGCAGTTTGGGCAGACCCAGCAGTACAAGCCATCCTCTCACTTTCAGATTCCGCTGATGCAGAGACGACAACAGAGGATAGCTTGGAGAGCACATTCCTGGTCCAAGATATTTAGAGGCAGCAGAGCCGGTTCTCGACCGTGAGACAGATTCTTGTGATGATGGTGGTACTGATGCCACCTCGGATGACACAGATCCCTCGGAGTCAGATTCTGATTGGGCAGATTGTGATGATTATATGCCAGACCTGACTTCCACTGAGCCTGCAGATAGGGAGGAGGTAGACGCCGAGCAGAGCAGAGACAGTCTAGCAGGGCAGCCTTCTCCAGTTTTTGAGAGTGACAGAGAGTTTCAGTTCTCTCATGCAGATTTGGAAGCTTTCACACAGACTTTTCAGAGGCCAGATCCACCAATACCCAGTTGTCCAGAGCTGAAGCCGCTTCCTACATCACTGAAGTATAGATTCCTTGCGGGTGAGCATGAGATGTACCCAGTCATTATCTCTGCCGATTTGACTGGAGAGCAGGAATCCCGTCTGATGGGGGTTCTTGAAAAGAACCGCAAGGAAATTGGATGGAGCGTAGCTGCTCTCCAGGGGATAAGTCCTGCCCTGTGATCCCACCATATCTATCTCGAGGACGAGGCGAAGCCGTCGCGTGAGTTCCAGCGGCGGCTGAACCCGAATCTGAGAGAGGTTGTCATGAAGGAGATATCGAAATGGTGGAACGCCGATTTTATCTACCCCATCTCCGACTCCAAGTGGGTCAGCCCTTTGCATGTGGTGTCCAAGAAGACGGGCATCACTATAGTGGTCAGTGAGTCTGGAGAGGTGATTGCTACACGGGTACCCACTTCTTGGAGGGTCTGCGTTGATTACAGGAGACTCAACCAGGCCACCAAGAAGGATCATTTCCCCTGCCCTTTATAGATCAGATCATTGAGAGACTAGCGGGGAAGAGCCACTACTATTTTCTGGATGGGTACTCGGGATACAACCAGGTGGCCATCGCTCCCGAGGACCAGGACAAGACCACCTTTACCTGTCCCTTCGTCACATATGCCTTCCGACGCATGCCATTTGGGCTATGAAATGCCCCTGCGACCTTTCAGAGATGCATGCTGTCGATCTTTTCGGACATGGTAGGGGAGTGCTTGGAGGTCTTCATGGATGATTTCTCGGTTTACGGCGACGGATTCGACTCCTGTCTTGACTGCCTAGACCGAGTACTTCAGCGATGTATAGAGGTTCACTTGGTGCTATCTTGGGAGAAGAGTTACTTCATGGTGACTCAAGGGACGGTGCTTGGCCATATCATCTCCAACAGGGGCATGGAGGTTGATCCGGCCAAGGTAGATGTCATTAGAAAACTCACACCACCGTCCAATTTGCGGCAGTTACGGTCATTCCTGGGGCACGTCGGTTTCTACCGACGATTCATTCATGATTTCAGTAGGATTGCCCGACCGTTGACTGACCTGCTGATGAAAGACACCGAGTTCCTTGTCGATGACAAGTGTCTTTCATCCTTTGAGACTCTCAAGAGATGTGTTGTCGAGGCTCCTGTTCTCCAGCCGCCTGATTGGTCTCTCCCATTCGAGATCATGACGGATGCCTCCGATTTTGCTGTAGGGTCCGTGCTAGGACAGAGGAGGGATGGAGTTCCATTTTCTATCCACTACGCTAGCCGCACATTAGATTCCGCGCAGCAGAACTACACAGTCACCGAGAAGGAGATGCTAGCCGTAGTGTTCGCCCTAGATAAGTTCCGATCGTACATTATTGGATCTAGAGTAACCCTGTTTACTGATCATACTGCCATCAGGTACCTCATGGCAAAGAAGGATGCCAAGGCCAGACTGACTAGATGGATCCTTCTACTCCAGGAGTTCGACATTGAGATCAAGGATAAGCCTGGAGTCAAGAATGTGGTGGCGGATCATCTCTCCCGATTAGAGCATCTTGAGAATTCTGAGCAGATTGACCCGATTTGTGAGACCTTCCCAGATGAGGCGATCCTTGCTATCGCCTCTCTCCCATGGTATGCCGATATTGTGAACTTTCTTGTTGCTAAGAAAGTTCCACAAGATTGGCCCAGGCAGAGGCTTGAGACCTTCCTCGCGAAGGCCAAGTCCTACCACTGGGAGGATCCCATCCTTTACCACAAAGGAGGGGATAACGTCTGGCGTAGGTGCATTCCTCAGGAGGAGCACCATAGCGTCCTCACTTACTGCCACAAGCTTGAGGCAGGAGGACATCACTCTGGGAGGAGAACGGCACAGAAAGTGCTCCAATCCGGTCTGTGGTGGCCTACCCTCTTCAAGGACTCTGATGAGTTCGTGAAGAGGTGTACTGACTGTCAGAGGATGGGCACTTGTGGACAGCGTGATATGATGCCGATGCAGCCCATTCACTTCTGTGAGGTTTTTGACGCATGGGGCATCGATTTCATGGGTCCATTCCCTAAGAGTCAGGGATTTGAGTACATTCTGTTGGCCATAGACTATGTTAGTCGTTGGGTTGAGGCCATCACCGCCCGAATCGCTGATGCCAGGATAGTTTGCAGATTTTTGAGGAAGCACATCATCACGCGGTTCGGGGTACCTCGAGTATTGATTTCAGACGGGGGGTCTCATTTCATCAACGACCAGGTGAAGGCCCTTGCTAGCGAGTTCGGAATAGACCATCGAGTTGCCACTCCATACCATCCACAGACGAATGGTCTAGCCGAGGTGTCGAATAGGGAGATCAAGACTATTTTGCAGAAAGTCATCTGCCCTGACCGAAAGGATTGGTCATAGCTTTTGGACTCGGTCTTGTGGGCATATAGGACGTCTTTCAAGACACCTTTGGGCACATCTCCCTTTCGCCTCGTATATGGCAAGCCGTGCCATTTACCTGTTGAGATGAGACACAGGTCACTTTGGGCAGTTACAGACATTCTTATGGATCCAGATAGTGTAGGAGACCAGAGGAGGGCAGAGTTAGCAGCCTTGGAGGAGCTTAGAGATACCGCCTTCTCAAACAACCTACAGTACAAGGAGAGAGTGAAGGAGTGGTATGATTCTCACATCAGCCACAAGCATTTTGAGCCTGGACAGAGAGTATGGCTGTTTGATGCTAGTCTTCGTCTATTTCCAGGGAAGCTACAGAGCAAATGGAAGGGCCCATATCTAGTGAGAAAGGTACACGACAATGGTAGCATTGACATATCCGAGTTGTCTTCTGAGAGTACCTTTCGAGTGAACGGCCAGCGGCTCAAGCCATTTCTAGATCATGAGCCGCGGGTCGTTGATGTTGCCCCTATTCACTTTGCGTGAGATGTGGTCTTTTGACTCACATCTATTGCATCTCACGCCTAATTATCACTGTTCTTCTGACCTGTATAGATCCAGATGTCCATATCATTACATTCTTTAGTCCCACATCCCTTTCTGCATCTTTTGATTATGCTATACTTAGGGTGTACTTTACCCTAAGTATAGGGGGGATGTAGGACCGTTGGGTATTTCTTTTGATTCATTTTACCCCTGTTTTTGCTGCCTATACTTAGGGATATTTTACCCTAAGTATGGGGGGGGGTAGACCCTGTACATTCTCCACTCGGTTTTCCCTTTGTGTACAACCTACTATACTTAGGATTATTTGATCCTAAGTATAGGGGGAAAAGCCGAGACTCTCTTGAAGTTTCTATTCATTCATTCGTCTTTGTATATAGCCTTCCTTTTCACTTCCCTATACTAAGCACGAGTTATGTCTTCTTCATCGCTCTTGACTATGAGGACATCGTTCGAGCTAAGTATAGGGGTGTGTGTATATATTTCATATATACTTTAGCCATAACTCGTACTTTGTGTGATGTGTTAATAAATAAAAATGGCTAAAATCCTAAAAACCACAAAAATTAAAAATTTTCCCCTTTAAATAATCATTCTTTTATTGCACATACATAGCTAGTGTACAAATTATTTTTGTAAAAATGTTTTCAAAATCTTTTTGTGTAAAGTTTGTGTAAATATGTGCATAACAAAATTATGTATATAGTACAAAATTTTTCCAAAATGTTTTGAAAATCAAAAGTTTGCAAAAATCTTGTGTAAATTTGTGTAAATATTTTGCAAAACTTGCATTCATGCATCCATTCATTCATGATTTCAAAACATTTTTCAAAATTTTTTGCATGTTTGTAAATATTGTGTAAATAGCATCTTTATTTATACTTGTATATAGTTTTTCCCGGATTATAGTTGACATCTAAACTAGCCTGGAATTAAATTGGGAAATGGAGCTTGATTAAGATCTTAATCCACCTAATTTATAAGAGGAACCTTATAGGGCTTAGGTTTAAGGCTTTTCAGGTCCATGGTGACTTAATTCTTTGAGTCCACTAGGCTATGATCACATGCCATCTCAATGAGCCTAAGTAGAGCATTTAACAACACACACACATGACTTATATGGACAATGGCTTTACTTGGACACCGCACTTAGCACCGAGCTCTCTACGGATGAGGTGGTGAGGAGGCAGTCTTCCTTGACTTGGGGTAGCATATGAGGGTAGTACTTCTAGGCGGAACCTGTCTTCTTCTTTTAGTAAAGGAAGTGCGTCTCAACTTGGTCTGGTTGCCATGAGGTCTAACGACGGGAGTTGTGGGTTGCAATAATGCTTCAAAAGAGGGATAGTCTACTGGCTCAAGAGGAAAAACTCCTTGTATATATGCTGCACATGTATATGTTGTATAGATGCACCTGAAAAAAAACGCAAAAAGAAAATAACTCCAAAAAAGTGGTGGGTCTGATAGAAAATGATAATCCCACCGGAGTATGTATATAGTGCATTAAGCAAAGCTTGAGATTCATGTCCCACCTTATGTAGCTTGCAGCAGGGAGACTTGGCTACACTGGTCGAGCTCCCAAGGATACATGGCTACACTGGCCATGGTCCATTCTCTTCTTCCCCCTCTTCTTGAGCCGACCGAACTTGAACTTAGAAGGGAATACCCCGCTCCTCGAGGAAAGAGTGGCCAGATTAGGGTCATAGAGTTACCTTATTAGGGAGGGTTGTCAAGTTGCCATTTCTGAGGTGGAGAGCTTATACCTCACATTCACAGTACAAGGAAAGATTCAGGGTCTTCAGGGTTTGTGTTTGTAGACTTGTTCTGATCTGGTTTGTTGAGGAGTCCTGGTTATAGAATAGTGGAACTTAGAGGCTGTTGAGTTTTAAACTTAAGTCCAAATAAGGTTCCGACACATTAATAATCCAAAGATCTGATCGAGCTCCATATCTCAATTTAATGAAGGCAAGTTTAATAATCAACCTTGATCCATGTACATTCTCCTCTTTTTCTTTTTCTTTCTCTTTTTCACTTCTTTTTCAAATAAGTGTTTGCTAAGGGACTAACAAAGTTAAGTATAGGGGGGTGATGAATACTCATTCATCACTCTTTTTTCTTATATTTTAGCTACAAAAACCTTTGCAAATACATGTAGATATATGTAAATACAAATAATTAACAAAAGGCATGCATTATGTAAAAACTAATAATTAGCATGTTTTTGTGCAAAAATAAAAGAATAAAGAATTAAAAGAAAAAGAGGGAGATATTTAGAATAAATATTGAGCAACCTAATCCCAAGGGAGGGCTCAGCATGGGCCTGACCGCATAAGAGCCCAAGTAGAGAGAGATAAGGAAGCTCATGTGTACATATACCTGTAAATATAATAAAAATATTTTCCTCTAAAAATAAAATAAAAATGGGCTTGTATAGATTTGTAAATACAAAATTAAAATAAAAATAAGAAAATTTAAAAAGAAAATAAAAATAACCTCACTTGTACATATTCACCATGTACATAAGACCACACATATATTTATTTTACCTTGTAAATAAATAAATCAAAATTCCACAAAACTTGTATATATATTCTATATTTCATGGTGTAAATAAATAAAATAAAAACTATAAAAACAAAAATAAAAAGAAAAAAAATAAAAACCAAAAAGAACATTGTATATATACCATGTATATAAATGTATATACCTATTTATTTAACCCTTGTAAATAAATAATAAAGATAAAGTAAAAATACCTTTTTATTCCTAATTTTATGCTATAATTAAATAAAATATAAAATGGGAATAAAAGTGTACAAAAATAATTAATTAAAAATCAAAAATTAAAAATCAATATTGTATATATACCTATATATAGCACTATATTGTAAATACCTTATTTTTATTTCGAAAAATTAATTAAAAATCACAAAAAATAGTTTAAAATAAAATAAACATTTTCCATGTTTTGAGTTTTTCATAATTCGGCCATTTCCTATTTTAAATCGAATTTCCAAATCTTTATGACATGGCCGTCTCTGATTGGTCCACGGGGGACGTTGACCCCCCGGTGAACTCCCCCCCTGGACCACTGAGCCCCGAATCCGAGCCCGCAACCCGATTTCTCGACATTTACTACACTCGATCTAATCACTAAATCCGTTAACCCCGGGTCCTAATCCGACCTTGATCAACCCTGATCCACGCCCGGGGTGGATTTTGGGGATCCGCGCTCCGAGCTTCTCGCCCGACTCCCAGATAGCCGGACCCCTAGGCATATATAGTCCGAGCTCCGCCTCCATTTTCTCACATCTTTGGATCATTTCATTCCACCCCAGGACCTCCACAGCCACTGCCGGAGTGACAGCTTGCGAGTGGCCGTGTCGCAGCGAGGAAGGAGTGGACGGACCACTGATCCAGCGACTTTACGCTGCCGTGCGCCGCCCAGAGGTGGTGCTCGAGCCTCGGGCACCGACGGCCCTCGAGGCTAGGACCTGGAGCTTCCCCAGCTCTTTCCCAGTTGATCTCATCCAGTAGGTAGCCTTCTTTCCTTTTCTATTTCTCTAATTTAGCTTTTCGCCCAAATCACCCCGTCGCCGACGAGCCCCGATTCCGACCACCCTAGCCCACCTTTCGATCATCGGAGTCGACCCACACCTTCGCACTCCTCCCGCGCACCTTCTTCGCCCATTCATTCACCCCAGTTCACATAGGAACTGGGAACCGAGCTTCATCACCATCGCTCCGCCGGAGCTCGCTCGCCTCGACGCACCTTTCACCTCCACCACCGCTAATCGGGTCGAGGCACTTTGCCCTCGACCTAGGAGCTTGTTGCCGTGCTTTGTAGGTCAAAGCGAGTCCATCTGAGGGCTCAAAATTCTGGAGCAGCAGCTCAGCCTCCGCCGGTGTCGCCTGAGCTCTCCGGAGTTCCGTTGCATCATCGGAGGAGCCCATTAGACGCGGGAGGCCCAGGCGCATCGTCTTCGATCTTCAGCAGCCTCCGAGGAACTCTCTTGTACGCGCACGAGCCCGGCGAAACTCGTCGGCGTTGAGTTCATCGAGCATCCTCCCCGACCGTCCGATCGCCCTCCAGCTCCAGATCATGTGCGGACCGTCCGATCAGGGCTAAGAGGAGGCTCAGCAGCCACCGTCGGATCTCCATGTGGCCTCCTCTCAGCCCTCCATCCAACGAAGGGAACCCAACACCTCTCGACCGTTGATCAGACACCTGGCGCATCCCCAACCGTTGGATTAGCGCCGAGGAGTCCTTTGCTTAGCCGCGCCTCTTCTCCACCGTCAGATCTCCACGTGGCATGCATCCGACCATCGATATTAAATAAAGGGTAATTTACCCTTAGGCCCTCATCTTTTTAGTGTTAATATTTAGTCCTGTAAATATCAAGTTTAGTTGTTTTTTATTTTGGACACATTGCATCGAGGACCCTGCTGTTTCTGTTATTTGCTTGTATACCCTTGTTTATAGTGGCCACGTGCTTCGCCACGTGCTTTAGTGGGATATTTGCATAACTTGCCCTGTGCTTTTCGTGTGTTATTGTTTATATTTTTATTAATTGGAATGACAAAAAGGTCCCTCCAGGCCTGAGTCACGCGTATCGTGCGTGGCCTCGGGGACTTTTTACACTTTGGCCCCTCAGTTTTCCAGCCTTGTTATCCAAGGGGCCCAGAACTTTAGTTTATTTGCAGTTCGGTCCTTGTGCACTATGTCTTGGTTTTTAATTTTAATAAAATAGCAAACCTACTCCGAATTTGATGAAAATTGGAGACATGGCTCCTGCCATGGTGTAAAATTTTCTCTAAATTTTGGAGACATTTTTGACTCTTTTTACTATTTTTAAAAATTCAAAAACAAGAATTTTTCTTACTGTCTAGATAGAAAATTCACAAAAAATATTAAAAAAACCTTTAAAAATTACAAAAAAATTAGATATTGTTTGTTTTGTGTTATTTGATTTTCTAACCAAGTTTGGTCATTTTTAGATTTATAAAACCTATAAAAATTACAAAACCCCTAAAAACCCATAAAAATTCTAATAATTAAAAGAAAAATAAAAAATTAATAAAACCAGTGCCTAAATTTTCCTTGCATTCTCTACTTTACAGGAAAAGTACCTTCAGATCTTGATAGGACCATTATCCATTTTTATTTGGCCCTCGAAGTCTGACTGGACAGTGCCTTTGTTTTTCAGCCTTGTTTGATTTTTATAAAATTCCCTAAAAATCAGAAAAACACCAAAAATTAACAAAAAAACACAGAAAAATATAAAAAATATAAAAACATTTTTGTTTGAATTTTTGGGTGATTTTTGAGTGATTAAATAATTGTTTGTAGTTGGTTGTTTTATTGTTTTCCTATTTTCTTAATTAATTTAAAAATCCAAAAAAAATTAAAAAAACATTGAAAATCCACCAAAAAATCACTTTATTTTATTTTATTTCATTTCTGACTACTTCGTAGGCCGCAAGGCCATTATGTGCTCCCTGAGTCCGACCCTGGTCGCTATACCAGGCTAATCTAATAGCCAGGGCCACTATTGAGCTTCTTTGATTTTTACATTGTTTTGGTGGTCTGATCCCTTATTTTCTTGATTGAGCCGAGCTTTCTATCAATCCGGGTCGCAACGACCTGAGTGTGATATTTTTACCTGATCCGGATTAGTAGAATTTTCGGGACATCACGTACATGTAAGTATTCTACTTAGAATGAGTAATATTTTTATATTTCTATATCTACAAAATGTCCATAACAGGTATATATATTCCATATATAATATATGTCACAAGAGCGTGCATCTCAACCTGAGGAGATTGAATCCGATGACGAAGAAGAGGAGGAGAACGACCCTGAAGAAGAGGCACGCATGTATACTAGGTTCAAAGAAAAGGAGAAGGAAAAAAGAAATCAAAACATGGTTTAATATCTAATTTTTTTAGTTCAAAGAAGAAGTAATAAGTTTATGGTATTGACTTGTATTGTTGTTAAACTTTTAGCACGTCTTTTAATTTATATGAACTTTGATAGCATAATTTGTTATAATTTTACTTGTCGTTGTTGCTTCAACCATATATTTGTAGTATTTGGATGTTAAATTTGAATGTTTATTTCTAAGTTCATGTATATTGCGTGACTTCGGCTTGTCAGTGCTAGTTAGCTTAGTTGACGAACTCTTATACTATATATATGCTTAGCGAGCTCTGATAAGTACCTGCAGTGGTTTATTGGCAGGCTATACAGGTTCGACGGGGCGTCAAAACCCCATCAAACATGTATAATTTTTTCCTGGAACTCAGTTTGGACGAGCACATGTGCTCGCCAGGTGCTCCGTGATTGATCGCCCTATTTAATAGGGACGATCATTTTGGCGAGCACATTTGTGCACGTCAGCAAGCGGGCGAGCACATAGCATCCCAGTGTGCTTGCCCATCTGCCGGAGCGACTCTCGTAGAAGCGAGCACGCGCTGAACGAGCACATGTGCTCGCCCATAGGTCGGGCATGCACATAGCATGCACTGGGCGTGCACATTACGAGCCATCATGTGCACGCCAATCCCATCTTTTTTTGTAGTGTGCTGAGATGAGTTATCATGGAGTTCTCCATGGATATACCTTCAATTAAATGGGCCAAAAATGCCCTTCTATATGAAATGGGAGATGACGCTTTCTGCCTCGTCTGGAAGATCTAAAAAAGGCAAGTCATCGTGGAGGTCACCTCCAAACCTGTGTATCTCAAACTGATCGGGATATCGGTCACCTCCCTCGACGATGTCACCATTTGGTTCTAGGTCGGTACCCCTCCTTCAGTGCTAAATGCATCAAAGAAAGAAATCCATATTGTCTAGCGATCCTGGCCTCCCACTGAACCATTGGTACCCGTACATTCTGAAAAACCTGGTGAAAAACTTTGGCAAACTTCTGATGTTCAAAGTTCCACCCATGGTGGAAGACTGTAGTGATGCCATTGTGGTGAAACTATTGGTGGACATCCCCAAGATTCAAGCCATCCCAAAAGGAATCGAGGTGGTTGATGAATATGTGATTCATCACACTAAAAGATGAAAATAGAGATTCTTTCCCAAGTAATTAGCTGCATTCCATCATTTATTTTGCATTTTACTATTCATGCACTTAGAATTAATATATGCATTTTAGCACTCATAATTGCATTCATAATCATCTTCGCATTTTCATCTAATTTCATGCATTTTTAGCTAATTCGTGCTAACTCTAATTGACCTCAAATCACCTTCATTGTGTACATATTACTAATAGGATTAAAGGGAAAATACAAAAAACGACTAACTCAAATAATTGGCACATGCGACAAAACACAAATTCCAGAATAGACAGACTAAAATGTGCATATCTTCCTCATACAGTGTCTGATTTAGGTCTACTCATATTTAAAGTAATATATATTCAAAGACCTTCAAAACAAGACCAATTTTCATAAAATTGGAGCGCATATGTGAAAGTTGGATTTTGGAGACTATTTTATGCATTTTGTGTTTTAGCGGTTTTTGACCTATCATTTTATGTGCATACTTAACCCTTTTTCTTTTATTTCTTTTCATATATATCTTTAATGAAAATTTTATTAAAATGTATAAAAATCCAAATTCAAAATGAGACTGAAATCAAAGAAACTGTCCGACTCTGAGTGTCCTTCGTGAGTCTGTACAATTATCTCACATTTTTCTACTTTATTTTATTGTCATATTTTCTTATGTATTAAAAATCTCAAAATTTAGATTAATGTGTAATTATGTGTTACTCTCACAATTATCTCACTTAATGTGTAATCTCACATTTTTCATTTTTCTCTTAATTTAAAATCACAAAAAAATTACAAAACCAAAAAATCAAGGTGTTCTATGTACATAGAGTACCCCAAAAAATATTATTTTGTACAGATAGCCTCTTTTGCTTTTGGTTATTTCATAAAAGTTTTAGGTCGTTGAGATGAGTAACTTTCATGAAGAAACTTTTTCGATCCGAGGTCGTTTGCTAATTCTTTCTTATTTATCTTTAGAATTTATTTCTCGATTTTTATGGAGTTGACACGTGGTAGCTCCTGGAGCCGCCATGTGTCATCATTTTTTTAGCCGTTTATATTTCTGTTTAAAAAAAATAAAAATAAATTTAAACCATTGCACGTGCTGGTCTTATGACGCCCTCCGCACGTGATGTCTGCTGTTCATCCCCCTCTCCTAGTCCGTTGTTTCGTGCCTCCTCCGCAACTATCGACCGTCCCTCGCCCTTTCCCCTCGTCGTGCAACCACCGCAACCTCCTCTATGCAACCACCTCCCTGACTCCTATTTAAGCCCCTACGCCTCCAACAACCAGGGGGATTAGCCATATGCAGCAAGAGAGAGGGAGTTTGAGATAGAGGCCAGTGATAGGGGCCTCCATCTCCAGCAATAACCTCAAGGGGCATGATCATCAGAGTCTCCTGTGCTTCCGTCGGCACGGTCAAGGTGACAACCGGGAAGGAGGAGGGCCATCGCCCACTTTCAACCCAGGTGATCCTCTTTCCACTTTCTTCTCCCCTTCTTCCTCTATTTTTCCTTTTTTCCCTTGTTCTTCCAATCGCCTCCACCAGCGAATGCATGTTTATCTACCTCCACGTTCTTCATCACACTCCACCTCGCCTTTGAGCACACCTCTTCCTCGACTTCATCTACCAACGCCACATTAGTATCAACTTTGCCATTGACGCCCAACCTCCTTCGACATCGGGGACCCCTTCACCCATCCAGCATCCCCGACTGCTCCGGATCTGCCTCCTCATCAACCGCAGCGCATCCGCGGCTGTAAGTGATCTGGCCACTGCCCAATGCCATCGAGCCCCTTCGTCAACTCGAAGTTCTACAAACGCCACATCCACCTAGCAACATGGCCCTCCTACTACTTCATCGCACCTCCAGCATCGATCCAAGATAATTAAATGTGATTTAATGTCAAAGATGTTAATAATGTGAATGTGATTCATATTCTTTGGGCACAAGAGAATATAGATCCAAGACGATTAAATGTGATTTAATTATCATGGATAAGAATAATGTGGATATAACTATCCATATTAATCATAAATATATTGTAAATATGTCTTATAATATATAAGAGAGAGCCTATTGTAATTTATATTTATTGATTAATTATTGATGTGAATTGGATTTACATTGGATAATCAATTGAAAATATAATTTACATTTTATTTTAAGATGTAAATGTGATTCACATTTTTCAGTTGGCATGATGTGAATTATTTTTGTGAAATAATATACAACAAGTGTTGTTGTAAATCTTGGAGATATCATGAGATAATGAGATCTCATGAGATATTGAGGAGATAGACCATTCCCTTTTTTAAGGATAAGGTCAATCTTTTCATTATCTCCAAAATTAATTAATTAATTTGATTTGAAATTAATTATATTAATTTATTGATATATATTAATTTAAATTAAATTAACTATTGTTGTGTTTTTACAACAACATCATGGCCATTGAAAGAAACACAAATCAATTTCATCCATTGATTTTGTGTTGTCCATGGATTGAGATCCATGGATCCCAAAATACTATATAAGAAGAGGCACCCCTTGCTCTTCAAATGACATCAAATAATTGCTCTCTCCCTATCTCTCTCTACATGCCAAGTCTCTCTTCATGTCTCTCATTGTGGCCGTCCACCATAGAGCCCTAAAAGGATCACCATCGCTACAACATCGTCGTTATGCTGTTGGACTGTTTCCTCATGGATCTCTGCCCCCTTTGGTGCGCCTCGCTCGTAAAGAAGGCGTCGGATCTCATGTGACAAGATCAGGAGATTTGTCGCTTGGATCATTGCGAGGAGCACGCGTCTCATCAACGCGCTCGCAAGCGTCTCCTCCGTTGGATCGGACTTGAGACAGGAGGTCTCTTCGTTTAGAGACTCGATCACAACCATGCTTCAAGAAGTAAATCTAATACTTGTTTGTGGTTTAGATGACATGATTCGAGAAGTGTTCTTGGATCATGTGATTTCATCGATTAAAAAATTTTAAATTTCGCTCCTCGAGCAACTAGTACGACTAGTCGCTCTCAATCGCGTACGATGCGATCCTTACGCTTCATGATACACTTAAGGATCTTCTCATATCCTTCACTTAGATGTTAAAATTGTAATGTCAGTCTTAGAGATCTCCATAATTACAAAAAATGACCCAGCCTATTTTATTTTGATTTTTCGGATGCATCTTTATTTTCTTTTAATTTTTTGAATAAAACTAGTTATTTTTGAGTTTTTAATTCACAGTGATTTGTGTACGCTTGTTCTTTTTCACAAAATTAGGTTAGGTGTATATCATCAATATTTAACATAAAATATATACTAGCCAAAAAGTTCATGTTTTGAGTTTAACAAAAATTTTTTTGTCAAAACCTCAAAATTGAAATTCCCCAAAAATAGATAAGAATTTCAAACTAAGATACCGCGGATACTACATAACATACTAGTATCACTGAATTTTGTTTGCAAAAAACCATACTTTACTATTTTCAAAATTCAAAAAATTAACAAAAGAGGAAAATAACATAATTATTCTCTAAAATAGTTATATATTTTGAAAATTATCAAATAAAATTTATTTTATAAAACTTTAAATTGCAAATTGCCAAAAATAAGTAACATTTCAAAAACCAAGAATACCTCAGTATATATACTACGAACACTGAATTTAGTTTGCAGAAAAACTATAGTTTACTATCTTAAAATTCCCAAACCAATAAATAGAGGAAGACACCAAAATTAATTTTACGTATATATTTTTGATGATTATAAAAAAGTTACAGTACATCTGTTTTAGTCAATTGTCAGGTTACAAATTGCATGTTTCTTTTCCCACCTAATGCAAAATTATCTCTAGTAGACGGCCGGACCAAAATTTTTAATAAAGCTAAAGTGGACCATTGTTATGACTTATGGCTTGTTCAAGACCAATCATCTGATGTAATACAGCAGGTGCTTTCACGTAGAGATCGGTCATAAGGATTGAATAATCCTCATTGAGAGCCGATCATCTCTGACCCCTTACGAGAATCGCTCGATCCCTATCGGACGGATCCCTGCCTACAGCATATTACAACTCTTGCCTCTTGCCTGCTAGGCATCTCAAAATCCATTATCATTGTCATTGACTTCGGGGTGGCCTTATCTCAACTCAACCCCTTGATCAGCTGCGCTGTCGCCGTCTTCAGATGGTCAGAAACAACTCCTCCATTCCGTAGATCACATTGGAGGTTTCAAGATCAGCAGCTGCTGCACTCGCTGTTGCAGCCTTATATAAAACCATGAACTCCAACCAATGTACCAAAGTCAAAAGCTTCAATCACCACGCCACATCTTATATAAGTTAAGTACCCCATCAAACACCAATCCTGCCTCCATACATATACTCTCACAGCTCAAGAACGGGAAGAAGAAATGGCATCTCCCGATCTCCACCCTCTCCCATTGCTCCTATCCCTCGTCCTGCTGCTGTCCTATCCATGCCTTTCAACATCTGCTAAGTGCCACAGAGACGACAGAAAAGCCCTCCTCTCCATTAAATCCTTCTGGGGGAACCCGGTCTCCCTCAAGACCTGGGGCACCGCCTCTTTTGGTTGCTGCAAATGGTCCGACGTCCACTGTGACTCCACCGGACGGGTGGTTTCCCTCTACGTCGTTAGCGACACCAGCATCAACGGTACAATCCCACCCTCTGTCGCAGACCTCCCCTTCCTCCAAGACATTTATCTCCGCGAGCTTCCGAACCTCGTTGGCCCCATCATCCCCACCATTTCCCGCCTTACCAAGCTCACCACCCTCATCCTGACCAACAATGGCCTCTCCGGTCCCATACCGTCGTTCTTAGCCACCATGCCGAACCTCGAGACCATCAACCTCTCCTCCAATAAGCTCAGCGGCACCATCCCCCACGAGCTCTCGTCCCTAAAGAAGCTCAACTCTCTAAACCTCGACAACAACGATCTCACGGGCTCCATCCCTGACTCCTTCGGCAAGTTTCCTGCTACGATTGATCTCTCTCTCTCCGGCAACAAGTTAACAGGACCTGTGCCCAAATCTATGGTCGCCCTCGATATCATCGCTCTCGACTTGTCCAGGAACAAGCTCTCTGGTGACCCTTCGTTCCTGTTCCGCATTACTAACTTACACCATATTTACATATCAAGGAACATGTTCGAGTTCGATCTAAGTAAGGTGGTGTTCTCGAAAAACCTGACAGTTCTCGACATCAGCCATAACAAGATCTACGGGAGTATCCCTCCACAGCTTGCTGAGGTGCCGTACCTCATCCAGATGAACGTGTCTTATAATAGGTTGTGCGGGAGGGTCCCTACAGGTTGGAATCTCGTTCAATTTGATCAGTCGTCATACGTCCATAACAAATGTCTTTGCGGCACGCCTCTGCCGCCTTGCAAGTGATCGTGGACGCGATCGGAGACGATGATGTTTTACTATGTAACGTGTTGCTAATGCACTGATGTAGCCGGGACTGGTTATAATAAAAATTGACTTTTAAACTTGTGCATCCGTAGCTTAAATAGCCTTCATGCATATGTATCCTGCAAAGGAAAAAAGAAAGCAAGCTCTTTCAGGACAATACAGGTAATCTTGCTCCATTTTTCCTCTGCAGTATATGCATACGTGGAGGTGGAGCAATCTTCAAAAATTACATTACAATTTCAACAAACATATATGAGGCTATTACATAGAAATTGACGGGAGACGGGTAATCTTGCTCAATTTTCTACTATCAACGTCTCTTATCGACATCCTTCGACTAAATTCAACTGAAAAAGTTACTGTTCCATCATCTTCTTCTTCTAACTTTTATCCTCCCCTCTCAAAATCCTGGAGGTCAATTCTCAGGACACCTGTTTTGTGAAGATCAATGTAGGATCCTTCTCTTGATATTAGAACATGAGCATTATTATATCGAGGAGACCCCATAGAGCAATACATTTTCTGATTAACGGATCAGTTAGATGTCCAGTTTCATCATTAAATCAAGAGTAGTGTTGTCTCCCGCAGGCTTGTGCTTTTTAGTGATGTCGAAATTGCTACTGGATCATTTGGATTAAGATCGCGTCTGATCTCAGAACTAGCTTGAAGGTTAAAATAGGAAACTCCACGCACTGAAACAGAATGAGCCTATACTCCAGTTTTTTTTAAACGTCAATAAATATCATTTATAGAAAAAGCTTTTTTATATTTGAAATTAGCAATGAATATCTTTGATTTTTATTTTGATTCTCTGATTTTTTAATATATTGGAATGGATACGTATTTCTTCTTTTGTTTTATTAGAAAAAACTAAACAAATATGAGGGGTATTTCAAAATTGAATCACAAAATGTGAATGCAAAAGGAATTAGCAATCTTATCCTATCTATTAATACTAACAAATCAATCCATGCTTCACAGCAGGAGAGTAACTCATGGAGTAAAAAATTTGAATCATTATATCTTTAATCAACGGATGCACCAGCTAGGAGATGCGAGTGTTGGGATGTTGAGCCGGTTAAGAGAAAGAGAGGACGATCCAATAAGTGTTGGAAAAAGACGATACGCAGGGATCTTAATTTTTTGGATATAAGCTCGGGATTGACCCAAGATAGATCTGAATGGAGGCGAAGAATCCATGTAGCCGACCTTACTTAATTGTGGGAAAAGGTTTTGTTGTTGTTATATCTTTAATCGGATATTTCTTTAGATAAAAGGGTGAATTTTGAGAAGTTGAATGGAATCCCATGATTGTATAAAAAATGACATACAAAGGTGGTTGAGCTGTCATTATTGTTGAATCCTGAATCGGAATAGAAAAGTGTCAGAGAACGAAATTGGATTTCTAAAAATGAATTGGTAGATAGGTATTATAGAACTACCAAAAAAAAAACACAACATGAAAAAGAATATGTTAAAAATAAGGAATTTATCAATTGTGTCATCCTTATATATTGCAATATCAGTTATACCCCGCTTTTTTTGAAGTATCAAAGTGATTACTCGTGTCTCTCGGGTTAGTTGACGCCCATCTCCATCTCAAATGAACATTAATTTGGGGACATAAGGGTAATTAGATAAAAAAATTCGAGGTAGCCACACCTTTTTCCTCGTCTTCCTTCCACTCTTCATTCCTCCTCCTCCGACCACCTCTTCCTCCACGCCCCCCCTCTAGCCCCTCCTCTAACGATGGCGACCACCTCCTTGACGCCCCTCCACATCCAACCCCTCCTCTTCCGACGACCTCCACCACCCCTCCCCCTCCTTCGCCTCCTCCCCCTCCTCCACCCATCCATTCTTCTTCTTCTTCCTCCTCTTCAGTTTCTCTCTCTTTACTCCATTTTCATCCATCCACCAAATCATCAAAACGTTTGTATTTTCACGGGTAAACCACATATTGTGGATCTAATAATGATTTGTATTGAATTGTTTGAGGAATTTTTGTAAACCAATTAATCACAAGTTTGATCTTGCTAAACAAATCCCTGAGAATCCTATATTTCTTCCCCTCCAACCCCTCCCCATCATCTGCCCATCCCCCTCCAACCCCTCCTCCTTCGTCCCTCCATTCTTCTTCTTCCTGCTCCTCTTTATTTTCTCTCTCTCTTTACTCCACCTTCATCCATCCATCAAATCAACAAAACAATTGTATTTTCACGTATAAACCATCTATTGTGGATCTAGTGATGGTTTTTACTGAATTTTTTGAGAAGCTTTCATGAACCAATTAATCACAAATTTGATGTTGTTAAACAAATCCCTGAAAATCCGTTGTTTCTCCTCCTCCAGCTCTACATCCTCCTCCGACGACCACATCCTCCTCTCCCTCCGCCTCCAGCCCCTCCTCCGACCACTTCCTTCTCCTCACCCTCTCCCTCCAGCCTCTCCTCCTCCTCCTCCTCCGCACCTCTCCTCACAGCCCCTCCTCCTCATCCGCAGCGAGGCCTTCCCCATTCGATTCCCCCACTGCAGTTCCTTGCTACCATCATTAGACCTGTAAGATCCACACTCCGGGACTTCCCCCTTCACATGAGATGCTCTCACGAGGCTACTCACCATTATAACATCCATACCCTTTTATGATATTAAATTTCTTAACTATATCAAAACTATATATTAACTGAAAAAATAACTATAATTATAATATTTTATAAATGATAAAACTTAGTTTTGCGTACATACTGTTAATGATCTATAATTTAAGGCACATGAGCTTGGGGTTAATCATGAAAATTGTTATAGATTAGAATTATTATAGGCACACAATAAAGCATACCCGATTTTTGGGGATGATCTCGTAAAAGTTACTGAATTTAAAATTGTTTTAAATTTCACGAGCATTAAAATTTGGGAGAAGACACGTTATATATAGACGTGGCAATTGAGAGTCGGGTAAGAATGACATGCGATATTCTATATATAGAGAAAAAAGGAAGGAAACATTGCCAATAAGCTTATAATTAGAGAGAGAGGGTAAATGGTGATTTCATGGCTGTGATGAATGGCTTGGGAAAAGAAGAAGATTTCTAAATAGGTAATTATATTCCAATTTTAGTTATTCTCTCAATCAATTTCCTGAAAAAAATGTATGGTTGAGAAAATAGGAGAGGAAAACATGTTCATTAGAGTTAGAGGTTGATTTCGGATGATGTTGAAACTTCTTATATTGTGTTGAAAATGAGATTGTGGAATATTAGTTTTACGAAATATTGGGTGTAGTTAGTCAGTTACAACTTGTTCTTATTATACTAACTCCTTGTGTTGGTCTTTAATTATGAAAGTTTTAATGTAAATGAATCATGGATTAAAATATTACAACATATATTATGATTTACGTTGGAGATTCTATAATGTATACTGATAATTAAATCAATTAAAAACAACAATCATGATGGAAAATACACGAATTATTAAGATAACCTCTACATGTACTTATTTAATTGAAAAAGGAGATAGATGTCGTTTCTAATCTCATACTAAGTAATGCACTCTTTTGTATTAAAAGTATCTTAATCAAATGTTACTTCACGATGATATTAGTAATCAGGTGAGGTCTAATTATGAAAATGTTAAGATATGGATTTTAATACTTATGCATATGCCTTTTTAATAACTCGAAACATATGTATAAAATAAAATCTATAATGTCATTATATGATCCCCAAATTAACTAATCAATGTCTTTAATAATATGGATACAATATAAAGATTTATGGTTAGTTAAAGGTATGGTTTCATTTAAAATCTTTATAATTATGTTTAACATTAATGAGATTAAATAAGGTAATTGTGAAAAATAAGAAGATGATGTTAGTGTTCGATGTGAATAAACTACGAGAATAAAATGATGGAAGGTTAGCAAAAAAAAGTAAAATTATGCCTGACTTAAAGAATAACCATCAACTACGCCATAGTAACTATTTTTCATATTGGTAATGATTAGGAAGTAGAACATTCTGAAGCATTTAAGCCCATGATGCCCAGTCATGGAAAATACATGCCTTTAGATGAGTGGTTACAAACTTCTATTTATGCCACCTAATTTCAATTATGCTTTATGCTATGTTTTATTGCAAAACTTATGGTAGTCGTATTAGAATTACATATTTGCTATTGTGTTATTGTGCAAAATATTATCTATATGTGTAATGTTATGAAATTTATGATTTTTACGACATGAAATTATGAAAAATAACATATATGTCTTGAAAATATGCACACTAGCTCCACTTAGAAGATCAGTCCTGCAAATGTAAGAGGGTTTTGGGCCTGCACAACGTATAGACATAGGCTTTGTGCCGTATGCGAGGTGTTTCTGACCTTTGGGGTCGTCTGCCCGTATGATAGTAAGATAAGGACTTAGGATAAATTCGCTTGCCTAGGCAAATAAGTATGTAAGGCGAAGGGACGAGTAATATCTCCCTGGCAGTATGGTTCACGGATTAAGTAAGAATAAATGGGATTAGTGGTGCATATTTATGCTCATATGAACCGAAAATATGTTATTCTTTCAAGAAAAATAATCTTTCTTATTACATTTCTTTTACACAAGCATATTATTTTTATTTCAATTATCTTTTTATAATCTCTGCTTAGTAATTTATGTGTTCAACATTTTGGAACTTATATTAAAGTGGTAAGTTTTTCCCGTACGTTCAAGTTATTTTGGTTATGTGGAGATAACTTAATTTTATTTTAAAGTTTGGTCCATTTGATGAGTCTAAACTCTTTATTCAGGCTTAGACTAACCACTCTATTGATTATTATATTTGTAGACTTATCGAAACTGAAATCATAGGAGACTTGAGGACATCACTGACCTAGTTGGAGGTTGTTGCCATCATAGCATTTTTGACTCCTTTTGGTGAAAGTTTTTGGATCGTTCAGGTAATGTTATATATGATTGAACATGGAAATTTTTGTAAAAGTAAATATCTGAGATAATGCAATGAACTTTTTGTTCTGTATATAGATCTGTTGGTTATGGCACTTCAGATATTTTATATATGAATGTTAGATAACGATTTGATTGGTGTTGAGGATGATGAATTTTTATTAGAAGTGATGTGGTTGGATGAAAGATCTTATTTCAGATGCATGTGCGTACTTTGAGTGAACTTCAAATAATAGAGGAATTGTTGCCGAAATTGATTTCAGATATTCTAAGTAAGATAAGGAATAATATGATGATACTTGCCACGCTTGTCTTAGCTAGCAGGATGGGTTGTGGCAATTTTTGGTATCAGATCCATTGATTTTTGGATTTTGATTCATTTGGAATTTTGATCTGCTGATATGTTGAAGAATGACTGATTGATATATTAGATTTTGATGAGAATCAAAGGAAAAGAGTTGGAATTATGATTGACATGTTATCGAGGCTATGATATTTTAGTGCCCAAGACTTTATTCAGAATAATTATTGGATCTTTAAATAATATGTTACTTGTTTTAGGAATTGATGGCTGCAGAACAACTTCCTAGGAATGCACCAGGTCCTCCCAATAGGAACGAGTCATCGAACAATAGTTTATAAGATACATTAGAATTGATTGCTCAGACATTGGGTTCAATGGCTGCACAATCTATTCAGCCACATGCATACGAAACACAATTATCATATGAACATCTCCTTAAATTTGGTGCACAACATTTTAAAGGGTTAGTTGATCCAAAGGAAGCTAGAAATTGGTTTGAGCAGACAGAAAGGGAATTCATTTTGATGGTTTATATAGATCATCAAAAGCTGAAGTATGCAATGTTTCTTCTTAAAGAAAGTACTTATGATTGGTGGAAATCGATCACAAAACAAATATCCAGACCCTGCTACCCGTACTTGGCAATTATTTCTAACAGAGATTAATGATCATTTCTATCCAAAGGTTTATCAAGAAGGACATAGATGTGAGTTTCTATTTTTGACTGAAGGAGGATTATCAGTGGCAGAATACTGGTGGCAAAAGAAGATGGCAAGTGCTGCCGTTTTGAAGACGGGTTGCACCTTGATATCAGATCAATGATATCTACTAAAAGGTATACTGTCTATGCGAAGTTGGTGGAAGCAACCATAATAGCAGAATGTTTGGTTCAATAAAGGGGAAGAAATAATGATAATTCATGAAAAAGAGGAGGAGGAGGGTCGAATTGGAGAGTCCATGGAAATAAAATGTTTAGGGGAGGTAAGAAGTCAAATAAATTTCAAAGACCACCACAAGGATGGAAGGGAAACCAACAAAATCAAGTTGAAGGAAAGCCTAGTGGTTCTTATGAAGTCTATCCCACATGTATTACATGTGGAAAACGTCATTCTAGAGAATGTCTAATGGGTTCAAAGATATGTTATAATTGTGAAAAGGTTGGTCATTTGAGATATGATTGTCCTGATCTAGTTCATAATACCGACAAAACCAAGGAATTATTTCAGCAGGAAAAGATACAGACAACCATAGAATTTCCAGCTGAAAAGAAGGGATGTAACTTGAAAGGTGGCAAAGGTAACAAGACATACACTCAGGGAAAAGCCTTTAACATGACACTTCAAGAGGTATTTCTGGCGAGGATGTAGTTTCATGTATTACTAGAATTTTTAATAAAGATACACATACTCTTATTGATTCTGGAGCCAACCATTCTTTTATTTCTCACACTTTTTCAAAACATGCTGATAAATAATTGGGTTTATTAGTGCATACTTTGTTAAGATTCATGCCTAAGGGAGATTCTGAATTTGTACAATATGTCTCCGAGATTGTTCATTGTGGATTAATGAACATGGGATTCATGTGAATCTAATTCCTATGGAGTTGAGAAAATTTGACATTATTATAGGAATGGACTGTTTAAGTTCATACCATGCAGTGCTAGATTGTCACAAGAAAGAAGTCACTTTTTGAAGTCCCGGAGAAAAGGAATTCACTTGTTTTGGCAAGAAAAGAATATATACTCCTTGTGTTATTTCTGCTATATTGGCTAGGAAGTTAATTAGAAAAGGTTGCTTAGCCATTGTTGCTTTTAGTTATAATATGAAAGTTCAAGCAATCTCATTAGAAAATATTACCCCGGTGAAAGAATTTCCAGAGGTTTTTCCAGATGAACTTCCAGGACTACCCCCTCATAGGGAAATTGAGTTTACAATAGACTTGATTCATGTTACATCACCAATAGCCCTTTCGTCATGCCGTATGGCTCCATCCGAATTGAAAGAACTTAAGGTTCAATTACGAGAACTATTAGATAAGGGCTTTATTCGAGCTAGTGTATCACCATGAGGAGCACATTTTCTTTTTGTTAAGAAGAAAGATGAAACTCTTAGGCTTTGCATTGATTACCGAAGGCTAAACAAGGTGACGATTCTAAATAATTATACTTTGCCTCGTATAGATGATTTATTTGATCAGTTACAAGGATCTTCTATATTCTCAAAGATTGATTTGAGATCAAGATATCACCAATTGAAAATCATGGAGATGGATATTCCCAAATCGCTTTTCGTACACGTTACGGACACTATGAATTCATGATAATGCCATTTGGATTGACAAATGCGTCAACTGCTTTTATGGACTTAATGAATCGTGCCCTTCACCCTTATTTAAACAACTTTGTGATTGTATTCATTGACGATATCCTAGTATACTCCAACAATGAAGAGGATCATAAAGAGAACCTAAGAATTGTGTTGAGTACTTTGAAGGAAAATAAACTATTTGTCAAATTAAGTAAATGTGAATTCTGGTTGCATAAATTAACTTTCTAGGACATGTCATTTCAGGGGATGGTATCTCAGTAGATCCTGCTAAACTTGAAGCTATCATAAATTGGGAACATCCAACAAGTATTACGGAAATTTGGAGTTTTCTTGGACTAGCGGGATATTATCGTAGGTTCGTTGAAAACTTTTCAGGTATTGCACCTACGTTAACCAAATTTACCTGGAAAGATGTGAAATTTGCATGGAACAATTCTTGTGAAAAGAGTTTTCAAGAACTCAAAAGTCATTTGACTTCAGCCCCAATTCTTAGCCTACCATCTAGAAGCGGAGGATATGTAGTATATAGTGATGCATCGCATCAAGGGTTAGGATGTGTTCTTATGCATCATGACAAAGTCATTGCCTACGCCTCTAGACATCTTAAAAGACATGAAGTGAATATCCCACTCATGATCTAGATATAGCGGCAATTGTGTTTACTCGCAAAATTTGGAGACATTATTTATATGGCGAAACTTGCCAGATTTTCACCATTCACAAGAGTTTAAAGCATATTTTCATACAGAAGGAATTAAACCTTAGACAAAGAAGGTGGTTAGAGTTAATCAAAGACTATGATTGTATGATTGATTATCACCAAGGAAAAACAAATGTAGTTGCGGATGCGCTAAGCCGAAAGTCCAGTGGAAGGTTGAACTATAAGAGGAACGAAAGTACTTTGAAACAATTGATGACATTAAGGACAAAGTTGGCTATCGATGATTGTGGAGCACTATTAGCAAACCTGTAAATAATGTCGACTCTCTATAATGAGATTCAAGCTACCCAAGAGCATGACACAAAAATTTTAAAGATGATAGAAAAAGCCAAGACCAGAAACAACTTAGAATAATTTGGATGAGCAAGGGGTCTTGCATTTTAAACAAAGACTATGTGTTCCAGATTCTTTAGAAATAAAAAGAAAAAAATTGGAAAAAGCACATAATTCCTTATTTACCATGCATCCTGGAAGCACTAAAATGTACCGAACCTTGAAAAGTGTCTATTGGTGGCTTGGAATGAAAAGGAATATAGCCAATTATGTTGTTAAAAGTATAGTATGTCAGTAGGTTTAAGCCAGAACACTTAAGACCACTGGGTATGCTGCAACCTCTTCCTATTCCCGAATGGAAATGGGAGCACATTACAGTGGATTTCATCATGGGACTTCCTCGCACTTCAAGAAATCATGATGCAATATGGGTCATTATTGATTGATTAACCAAGTCTGCACACTTTATAGTAGTAAGTGTGAAGTATACTCTTGAAAAGTTAGGCAAACTATTGTCGATGAGATAGTCCGTCTGCATGTTGCACCTGTTACTATTACCTCCGAAAGAGATCCCATATTCACTTCTAAACTTTGGCTAAGTTTGAATAAAGCACTCAGTACAAAAATAAACTTTAGCACTGCATTTCACCCATAAACCGATGATCAATCAGAACACACTATTCAAATATTAGAAGATATGCTTCATGCTTGTGCTTTGTGTTTCAAAAATAGTTGGGATGAGCACTTATCACTTATGAAATTTGCTTATAAAAATAGCTACCATTCTAGTATCCACATGGCTCCATATGGAGCCTTAGATGGCAGAATGTGCAGAACACCTGTGTGCTGGACTGAAGTGGGAGTGCGAAAGCTACTTGGTCCTGAACTGATCCAAACTACTAGTGAGAAAATAGAAGAAATCAAAAGATATTAAAAATAGCAAAAAGTCGGCAGAAGAGCTACGCAGACAAACGAAGGCGAGATCTAGAATTTGAAGTTGGTGATCAAGTTTTTTTTCATGTTTCATCTTGGAAGGGTCTTCTAAGATTTTGCATGAAAGGGAAGCTTGCTCCAAGATATATTTGACTTTATGAAATAATTCAAAGAACCGGTCAGGTGGCATATAGCTTGGTGCTCCTACCAAAGTTGGCTCGGATTCATAATGTTTTCCATGTCTCTACACTTAGAGTATACATTCCAGATCCCTCACATGTGATAGAACTCCAATAAATAGAACTAACAGAAGACCTATCATATGAAGAAAAGCCCATATGAATATTGGACTATAAAATTCAAGAACTACGAAATACAGAGATTCGATTGGTCAAAGTATTATGGAAAAGTCATACTATAGAGTAGGCAATATGGGAAAGAGAGGATGAAATGAGATCTCAGTATCCACATCTCTTCTTAGATATAGGTACGTAACATTTCAAGGACGATATTTCCAAAGCATGGGAGATTTGTAACATCCATACCCTTTTATGATATTAAATTTCTTAACTATATAAAAAAAGATATTAATAGAAAAAATAACTGTAATTATAATATTTTTGTAATTGATACAACTTAGTTAGTTATGTGTACATACTGTTAATGATCCACAATTTGAGGCACATGAACTGGGGTTAATCATGAAAATTGCTATAGACTAGAATTATTATATGCACATAATAAAACATACCTGATTGTTGGCGATGATCTCATAAAAGTTACTGAATTTAAAATTGTTTTAAATTTCATGAGCATTAAAATTTGGGAGAAGACATGTTATGTATAGACGTGGCAATTGAGAGTCGGGTAAGGATGAGATGCAATATTTTATATATATAAAAAATGGAAGGAAACGTTGTCAATAAGCTTATAAATAGAGAGAGAGAGAGGGTAAATGGTGATTTCACAGCTGTGATGAATGGCTTGGGAAAAGAAGAAGATTTCTAAATAGGTAATTACTTTCCAATTTTAGTTATTCTCGCAATCAATTTCCTGAAAAAAAGTATGGTGAGAAAATAGAAGAGGAAAATGCATTCGATTAAAGTTAGAGGTTGATTTCGGTTGATGTTGAAACTTCTTATATTGGGTTGAAAATGGGATTGTTGAATATAAGTTTTACGAAATATTGGGTGTAATTAGTCAATTACAGCTTATTCTTATTATATTGTCTCCATATGTTGGTCCTTAATGATGAAAGTTTTAATGTAATCATGGATTAAAATATTAAAGCATATATTATGATTTACGGTGGAGATTCTATAATGTATAATGATAATTAAACCAGCTAAAAACAACAATCATGATGAAAAATACACGAGCTATTAAGATAACCCATACGCATGTACTTATTTAAATGGAAAAGGAGATAGAGGTAGTTTATAATCTCATACTAAGTAATGCACTCTTTTGGATTAAAATTACCTAATTAAATGTTACCTCACTATGATATTAGTAAGCGGGTGAGGTCTATTTATGAAAACGTTAAGATATGGACTTTAATATGTATACACATGCCTTTTTAATAACTTGAAACATGAGTATAAAATAAAACCCATAATATCATTATATGATCCTCAAATTAACTAATCAATATCTTTAATAATATGATTACAATATAAAGATTTATGGTTAGTTAAAGGTATGGTTTCATCTAAAATCTTTATAATTATATTTGACATTAATTAGATTAAATAAGGTAATTGTGAAAAATAAGAGGAGGATGTTATTCTTCAACATGAATAAACTACGAAAATAAAATGAGGAAGGTTAGCTTAAAAAAAATCAAATTGTGCCTGACTTAAAGAATCACCATCGAACTATGTCATAGTAACTATTTTTCTTGTTGATAATGATTAGGAAGTAGCACATTCTGAAGCATTTGAGCCCATGATGCTCGAATATGGAAAATACATGCCTTTAGTGAGTGGTAACAAACTTCTATTTACACCATCTAATTTCAATTATGCTTTATGCTATGTTTTATTGTGGAACTTATGGTAGTCATATTAGAATTACAGATTTGCTATTGTTTTATTGTGCAAGATATTATCTATATGTGCAAGGTTATGAAATTTATGATTTTTATGATAGGCAATTATAAAAAATAATGTATATGTCTTTAAAATATGCACACTAGCTCCACCTCAAAATATAATCCTGAACATGTAAGAGGACTTTGGGTCTGCACATCGTATACACATGGGCTTTGGGCCATATGCAAGGTGTTTCTGACCTTTGGGGTCGTCTGCACGTATGATAGTAAGATAAAGATCGAGGATAAGTTCGCTTGCCTAGGTAAATAAGTATGTGAGGCTAAGGGACGAGTAACGTCTCCCTGGCAATATGGTTCACGGACTAAGTAAGATTAGGTGGGATTGGTGGTGCATATTTGTGCTTATATGAACCGAAAATATGTTATTCTTTCAAGAAAAAGAATCTTGCTTATTATATTTCTTTTACGCAAGTATATTATTTTTATTCCAGATGTCATTTTATAATCTCCGCTTAATAATTTATGTGTTCAACATTTTGGAACTTATATTTAAGTGGTAAGTTTTTCCCGTACGTTCAAGTTATTTTGGTTATGTGTAAATAGCTCAATTTCATTTTAAGGTTTGGACCATTTGCTGAGTCTAAGCTCTTTATTCTAGTTTAGACTCACCACTCTATTGATTATTATATTTACAGACCTATCGGTACAAAAATCATAAGAGGAATGGGGACATTTGGAGGTTGTTGCCATCATAGCATTTTTGACTCCTTTTGGTGAAAGTTTTTGGATCGTTGATGAATCTACGTTTCATCATCTTTATTCTATCATTTTGGCCTTAAAAACCCTAGTAAATGCGTGTAAATAGCGTTAATTTAGACATTTTAGCATTCATGCATATTTGTGTAAATATTGTATAAAATGCGATTTTTAAAGCCAAAATTATAGAATAAAGAAAAGAAAATAAAAAGAATAAAATATTGTAAATATTTTATGACCCGAAACCCCGAGACCTAGGCATCTCGATGAATAGGTCGACAAGGAATAAAGTAGGGGGAGATAAGGGCCGAAATACAATAAAAAACCCTTTTGTTTTTATTCATTCTTTATTCATTTTGGGACCTATTTTTGGTTCCACTTTTTATACTTCAAATAAAGAAACTTTAAACATGAACATTGTAGATAATTAAATACAGAAAAATACAAAATTTATTTCACTCAAAAATAATGTATAGATAAAAAGTTATGGTCTGAATAAAATTCCAAAATCCCAACTTCCCAGACCCATATCTCACAAATAAAAACTCCAAATGCATCAAACTCAAATTAATTGTATGTAGTTTAAAATAAGCTATTTAATGGCGGTGGTTTCGCATTTGGCGGAGCTACGGTTTGAAAGTTGAGTTTTGGACCCCTATTGTATACTAGTACAGATTAAAATATTCATTTTATTATTTATTCATTATTTTATAATTTTATATTTTTATAATTTTGTAAATATTATTTATAATTTAGTTGTATATTAAAATCAGAGTAAAAATATAAAAGAAACACAAAATAAAATACATATATATAACATACATAGGTATAATACCTGTATACATACCTATATAATCCATACTTTTATTTTTAAGTGTATAAAAATACTTTATAAATTTATAAAATAATAAACAAAAATAAATTTAAATACACAAAATAAAAATTAAATAATAAAATATATAGATAAATATACCTATAAAGGCTAAAATAGGTAACTTGTAAATTTATACCTCATAAAAATAATTAAAAATCACCATAAAATAATTTATAAAATAATAAACATTTTTTATTAAATAACCTTAAAATAATAAAATCGTTTGCTATTTAAAAAAAAATTTACAAACCATTTTTTCAGGCTTTTCCTGGTTGGTCCACGTGGACCAACCAGGAGGGCTGGAGAGTTGACCCGCGGTCAACTCTCTGACCCCAGCCTGTTACCTGTCAGAAATGGTTTTTTGTCTGCTTTTGCGGATTTTTTGAGGACAGTTCTTGAATCTTTTGATGTCGTCATCTTCATGACTTTCGCTCCTCGTCCATTGCTCTTACACACCTATAGCTTGCCTTGGGCTTTGGATCATCACATCGATCGATACGCCTTGATCTTTGAGCCACCACGGCCATCTTTCAAAAACCACCCCTCTTCTTCCATCCTCCTTGAACAATCTTTTGACCAAGCCCTTCTCCTCCGACTTGTGCCCTGGACCGGCGAGAGTGACATGCTCGCCTCCGACCGAGTGGCGCGGCGTTAGGCGAGGTCTCGGATGGGCTCCACCATCTCCGGCCATCCGCGGCCGTGAGGTCCATCTCTTGGTTCTCCCAACCAATCAAGGTTGTTTTTCGTTCATTTTTCCGTTCTTTTCTTGCTATATAGTTCACCCTTATATCTGGCTTTTAATTTGTGCATTTAGTTTGGTAGTCAACCACTTGATTGGTGTAGATCTCGCGCCCGAAATCCTCGCCGGAGTCCTCGAACTCCAACCATCACCGTCCACCAAACCTAAGCTACCACCATTCCCCCTCCGCTAGCCCTGGGACCGTCCTTTGTTTGTCTTGAGATTAACCTGCAGGTACCAGGCGCCGCAGGCACCTTTGGGGGCCGGATTTTTGTTAAAAAGGCCATCTCCAGGTCAGCTTGAGAAGCTGGGAGCACCGGAGCACCTACAACGGTCTCCGGCCATTTTTGGAGCCCCTGGGAGGTGCGGAGCTGCTGCAGAAACATGGAGCGACCATCGTTGGACGTGAAGGTGACTGGAGCTGCAGCTAACGGTGAATCAAATCTCGCCGGAGGGAGGCTCTTTAGGAGTTCGTCCAGCCGGGTCTCCAGCCATCGGATCCGTCTTGTTCTTCCAGTCCTCCAGTTGTCGTCGGATTGCAGCTGCTATCAGCCATTGGATAGGTGTACAGGATATGATCGGGGCCATTCAAGGCTGAAGGGGCATCTGCACGCCTCGTGTTGACACGTGTTTAAGTAGAGGGCACTGCACCGTCGGATCTGCAACGTGCATGGGTATTTTGCGTCCAACACCCCGCCTTTTTGCATTTATTTTATAGTAGCTAAACATTCAACTACAGTTTAGTTTTTTTGTGTTATTTGCATATCACCCCCTCGGCTGTTATTATTTGCAAAGAAGTCCATGCCAGCTCACCTCACGTGGACTGTCACATGAGGTGGGAATTTTGCGGTAAAGGGCCTGTAATTTACGACATTAACTTCCAGTTCAGAGACTATGTGATTCAGTTATATAATTTTTTGAAGAATTACTAAGAGGCCCTCAACTTTTGCGAATATTTCATTTTGATCCCGCCCTGGCTCATGTGCTTGCCACGTGCGCTTCGGTAGTTTTGCAGAAAACGCCTTGGATGTTTGTTTATTTCTAATTGATCCAGAAAGCTCTTTACTGCATTATTTATTTTCTGGACATTTTGTAACCAACCCCCTAGATTTTTTGCATATTACACTAACGTCCCTGCTAGGCCTTGTGTTTTTTGTATGCTTGCTCTATTTATTGCATGCATCTCTAAAACTCCAAAAAATCTACAAAAATTATCTTAAGTTTCCGTTGCATCATATTATCACGCCATATTTTTATTTTGCATATTTATTGCATTTTCATATTTATCAAAAATAAAAAACACACATATTCAACACTGTTTGCATTCTAAAATCCATTAAAAATATAAAAACACCTCAGAAAATTACCCAAAAAATATATTTTGCTTATTTTAGTGTTTTTTAACTTCAGACCAAAAATCACTAAAAAATATAAAAAAAACTCCTAAAAATTAGAAAACATAAAAACCTTCATAAAAATATTAAAAATCCATAAAAATCCTAAAAATATAAACTCTATTTCTAAAATTTTCCGTGTTTTATTATCTTTCATTTAAAATTAATTTGAGAATTTTTGGACTCTGATTTATATTTTTCATCCTCATTTTAATTTCGGACATGAATTTTATTCATCATTTTTAGTATTTTGGCTTTAAAAATACCAAAAAAATTCAGAAAAATCTATAAAAATCACAAAATATTAGAAAATTTAAAAAGCCTAAAAACATTTTATTTCCTGATTTTTGGGTATTTTTCCTTATTTTTATAAATACCTTATCCTCTCTTTTCTTATATTGTGAATATATCATATTTAAAGAAAAAGAAAATAAAAAAAATATATTAAATATAAAAAGAAAATATAAAATTAGAAAATTAAAGTCAAAATACACAAATATAAAATAAAAAATGAAAAAAAAGTATAAAAAATAAAAAACCCACAAAACCTAGCATAGATAGACAAATATATCACATTCACAATTTTTGAGCATTTTTGCCCCATTCTACCTGTCTGCTCCTTGTGTTCGACCTCTACGCATACTTGCACCTATACACATCTTTGTTGTAGAGTTATAATAAATTTTAACTACGCACCACTTTTCATTGCTTGATTTCTGTTGTGGGTTAATTGTTGATTGATTGAGGTTTCGTGAGCGGTCGCTCAGTGACACTGTGGTCCCGCCTTGTGTAGACTATTTTGACCCTCGCCAAACCACGATTATCAATCGTCCAAGTAATGTTATACATGACTGAACATGAAAATTTTTGTAAAAGTAAATATGAATCATCTAAGATAGTGCGATGAACTTTTTGTTCTGTATACAAATTAGTTGGTTATGATAGTTCTGATATTATATATATGAATGCTAGATATGGATTTGATTGGTTTTTAGGATGATGCATTTTTATTAGAAGTGTTGTGGTTGCATGAAAGATCTTATTTCAGATGCAGGTACGTACTTTGGGAGAACTTCAAATAATAGAGGAATTGCCGTCGAAATTGAATTTGGATATTCTAATTAAGATAAGGAATAATATGATGATACTTGTCACGCTTATCTTGGCTAACAGGATGGGTTGTGGCGATTTTGATATAAGAGCCATTGATTTTTGGATTTTGATTCATTGGAATTTTGATCTGCTGATATGTTGAAGAATGATTGATTTATGTATTAGACTTTGATGAGAATTAAAGGAAAAGAGTTGGAATTATGATTGCCATGTTATCGAGACTATGATATTCTAGTGCTCAAGACTTTATTCAGAATAGTTATTGGATCTCTAAATAATATGTTCATTGTTTTAGGAATTGATGGCTGCAGAACAACCTCCTAGGAATGCACCAGTTCTTCACAATAGGAACGAGTCAACAAACAATGGCTTACAAGATACATTAGAATTGATCGCTCAGACATTGGGTTCAATGGCTACACAATCTATTCGACCACATGCATACGAAACACAATTATCATATGAAGATCTCCTTAAACTTAGTGCACAACATTTTAAAGGTACAATCGATCCAAAGGAAGCTAGAAATTGATTTGAGTAGACAGAAAGGGTATTCACTTTGATGGATTATACATACGATCAAAAGCTGAAGTATGTAGTGTTCTTAAATAAATTGCTTATGATTGGTGGAAATCTATCATAAATAAACATCCAGACCCTGTTACACATACTTGGCAATTATTTCTGACAGAATTTAATGATCATTTCTATCCAAAGGTTTATCAAGAAGGATGTAGATGTGAGTTTCTATTTTTGACTGAAGGAGGATTATCAGTGGCAGAATAAGAAAAGAGATTTTTAGAGTTGTCTCAATTTTGTCCTTAACTGGTGGCAAAAGAAGATGACACGTGCTGCTGTTTTGAAGACGGGTTGCACCTTGATATCAGATTAATGATATCTACTAAAGGGTATATTGTCTTTGCGAAGCTGGAGAAGTAGCCACAACAACGGAATGGTTGGTTCAAGAAATGAGAAGAAATAATGATAATTCACAAAAAAGAGGAGGAGAATGGTCAAACTGGAGATTCCATGGAAATAAAATGTTTAGAAGAGCTGAGAAGTCAAATAAATTTCAAAGACCAACACAAGGATGGAAGGGAAATCAACAAAATCAAGCTGAAGGAAAGTCTAGTGGTTCTTATCAAGCCTATCCCACATGTATTACATGTGGAAAACATCATTTTGGAGAATGTCTAAAGGGTTCAAATATATGTTATAATTGTGGAAATGCTGGTCATTTGGGATATAATTATCATGATCTAGTTCAGAATACCGGTAAAATCAAGGAATTATTCCAGCAGGGAAAGCAACAGACAGCTACAGAATTTCCAGCTGAAAAGAAGGGATGTAACTTGACAGATGACAAAGGTAACATGACATAAGCTCAGGGAAAAGCCTTTAACATGACACTTCAAGAGGTTATTTCTGGCGATGATGTAGTTTCAGGTATTACTAGAATTTTTAATAAAGATGTGCCTACTCTTACTGATTCTGGAGCTATCCATTCTTTTATTTCTCGTACTTTTTCAAAACATGCTGATAAACAACTCGGTTTATTAGAGCATACTTTGTTAATATCCATGCCTAAGGGAGATTCTGAATTTGTACAATACGTCTTCTGAGACTTCTCGTTGTGGATTAATGAACATGAGATTCATGTGAATATAATTCCTATGGAGTTTAGAGAATTTGACATCATTGTAGGAATGGACTAGTTAAGTTCATACCATGCAGTGCTAGATTGATACAAGAAAGAAGTCACTTTTCGAAATTCAGAGAAAAGGATCTCACTTTTTGTGATGAGAGAAGTTTATATACTCCTTGTGTTATTTCTGCTATATTAGCCAGTAAGTTTATTAGAAAAGGTTGCTTAGCCTTTATTGCTTTCAATTATAATATGGAAGCTCAAGCTATCTCATTAGAAAGTATTACCCTAGTGACCTGAGGTTTTTCCAGATGAACTTCTAGGACTACCCCTGATAAGGAAATTGAGTTTACAATAGATTTGGTTCCTGGTACAACATCAATAGCCCTTTCGTCGTACCGTATGGCTCTAGCCGAATTGAAAGAACTTAAGGTTCAATTACAAGAACTACTAGATTAAAGACTTTATTCCAGCTAGTGTATCGCCATGGGGAGCACCTGTTTTTTTTGATTAGGCTTTGCATTGATTACCGAAGGATAAATAAGGTGACGGTTCGAAATAATTATCCTTTGCCTCATATAGATGATTCATTTGATCAGCTACAAGGGTCTTTTATATTGTTAAAGGTTGATTTGAGATTATGATATCACCAATTGAAAATCAAGGAGATGGTTATTCCCAAAACTAATTTTCGTATACGTTACGAACACTATGAATTCATGGTAATGCCATTTGGATTGACAAACATGCCTACTACTTTTATGGACTTAATGAATCGTATCCTTCACCCTTATTCAGACATATTTGTGATTGTATTCATTGATGATATCCTACTGTACTCCAACAATGAGGAGGAACATAGAGCATCTAAGAATTGTGTTGAGTACTTTGAAGGAAAACAAACTATTTGTCAACTTAAGTAAATGTGAATTCTGGTTGCATAAAGTGAACTTTCTAGGACATGTCATTTAAGGGGATGATATTTTAGTAGATCCTGCTAAAGTTGAAGCTATAATAAATTAGGAGCGCCCAACAAGTGTTACAGAAATTCTGAGTTTTCTTGGACTAGCGAGATATTATCGTAGGTTCGTTGAAAACATTTCAGTTATTGCACCTTCGTTAACAAATTTACCCGGAAAGATGTGAAATTTGCATGGAACAATGACTGTGAAAAGAGTTTTCAAGAACTCAAAAGTCGTCCGACTTCAGCCCCAATTCTTAGCCTACCATCTAGAAGCAGAGGATATGTGGTATACAGTGATGCATCACATCAAGGGTTAGGATGTGTTCTTATGCAGCATGACGAAGTCATTGCCTATTCTTCTAGATAGCTTAAAAGACATGAAGTGAACTATCCCATTCATGATTTAGAAATAGCGGCAATTGTGTTTGCTTACAAGATTTGGAGACATTATTTATACGGCGAAACTTGCAAGATTTTTACCGTTCACAAGAGTTCAAAGTATATTTTCACACATAAGGAATTAAACATTTGACAAAGAAGGTGGTTAGTGTTAATCAAAGACTATGATTGTATGATTGATTATCACCTAGGAAAAGCAAATGTAGTTGCGGATGCTTTAAGTTGAAAGTCCAGTCGAAGGTTGAACTAAATGAGGAATGAAAGTACTTTGAAACAATTGATGACATTAAGGAAAAAGTTGACTATTGATGATTGTGGAGCACTTTTAGCAAACCTGCAAATAATGCCGACACTCTATAATGATACTCAAGCTGCTCAAGAGCATGACAAAAAAATTTTGGAGATGATAGAAAAGGTCAAGACTAGTTACAATTCGGAATATAGTTTGGATGAACAAGTGGTCTAGCATTTTAAACAAAGGCTATGTGTTCCAGATTCTATAGAGATAAAAAGAAAAATTTTGGAAGAAGCACATTATTCTTTATATGCCATGCATCCTGGAAGCACTAAAATGTACTGAACCTTGAAGAGTGTCTGGTGGCTTGGAATGAAAAGGAAAATAGCCGATTATGTTGCTAAATGTATAGTATGCCAGCAGATTAAGCCAAAACGCTTAAGACCGTTGGGTATGCTGCAACCTCTCTCGATTCCCGAATGGAAATGGGAGCACATTACGGTGGATTTCGTCACGGGACCTCATCGTACTTCAAGAAATCATGATGGAATATGGGTCATTATTGATAGATTAACCAAGTCTACACACTTTATAGCTGTAAATGTGAAGTATACTCTTGAAAAGTTAGGCAAACTATTTGTCGATGAGATAGTCTGTCTTCATGGAGTGCCTGATACTATTACCTCAGATAGAGATCCTAGATTCACTTCTAAACTTTGGCCAAGTTTATAGAAAGCACTCAGTACAAAAATAAAATTTAGCACGATATTTTACCTACAAATTGATGATCAATCAAAACGCACTATACAAATAATACAAGATATGCTTCGTTCTTGTGCTTTGAGTTTCAAAAATAGTTGGGATGAGCATTTATCGCTTATGGAATTTGCTTATAATAATAGCTACCATTCTAGTATCCACATGGCTCCATATGAAGCCTTATATGGTAGAATGTGCATAACACATGTGTGTTGGACTGAAGTGGGAGTGCAAAAGCTACTCGTTCCTGAACTGATCCAAACTACCAGTGAGAAAATAGAAGAAATCAAAAGATATTTAAAAATAACGCTGACGAATCCTAAATTGCAGCGTTTAAAAATGTGTTTTTATCGTTCGGCTTAAAGTATGATTAGTCGTGCGTTGTAGGCGGCAATCGAAATCAGTCAAGAAAATAACCACAAATAATACGTTCAATTTTTAATCGTGTAGTTTTATGTTTATTTTACTTGGGCAAGTCCCAAGGTCGATCACAAGGAGGCAAAGGAACAACCTAGAGTTATGTCTATCAAAGTTCATTCACGGTTTTCGAGACGGATATTTTTTTGTTATTTTTAATGCAATAAAAGATGCGGAATGCAAATTCGGCCTATTTTAGGGACTAAAATGTAAATTACATTCAAATGATGTCCGAAAAATATGAAACTTGGCCACAAAGTAAAATACGATGAAATGTATGCACTGTATTTTTTTTGGAATTTTTGAATGCAATATGATTTTTTTGATTTTTAAATGACAAAATGATTTTTAATATTTAATTATAATAAATATTAAACCAAATTATTTTCAAGAAATAAAATTATCTAAAATCTATCACTAGGTGACAGATCTCAGAAAAATCCTAAACTTCGAAAATGTGGGGTTTAATACCTATTAACAATTAAATACTAAAATATGCAAAATGATTTTTACAGTGCAAAGTATGCATGCAAATGCAAATCTTTTTGGGCACAATGTCAAGCACAATTAATTCTACAATATATGATTTTTCAGGGATTTTTAGAGCAATGATTATTCAACTATGAATTTCAGAGCACGAAATGGGCAAAATATGCAAATTTCTACAAAACAATTATTTATTAATTAACCATCAATCACAAAATTGCCCACAATCTGTCATAGTGTAGATAATCAATTAACAAATGTCATGCTATTTTTGGATTAATAAAATAATGTAAAGAGAAGGTTCACAAATACTAGGGAACACAGGGGTACAAATGCAATATAAATAAAATAAATATAGACTGTAGAGGACGAAAATGTAATTACCAATAGTTTTGGGGGCAAAGATGCAAAATTCCCAAGAGAGCACGTGCGGCGCACGTGCTCCTTAGGCGGCTGACACGTGCGTAAATAGGGGGGTCTTCTGGGGCCTTTATGCAAATGATCCACGCGGTCACATGCCCCGCACGTGACCCGTGGGGATGAGCAGCTCCCCCTGTCCACGTGCAAGGTGCGTGGCGGGGGCCTCAGGTCAGACCCGGCGGTGATGGCGGCGATGGATGGTTGGCCGTAGACGACGGAGACGTTAATGAAGGCGGAGATGTCATTTTTGGGCCGCGACCAGTGACGATGTTCGTCGAGGCAGAGAAGTGGAGGTGAGGGCGGAGGATGTCCGGCCTCCTGCGGTTGTCGGAGGTGCTGATGAAGTTGACCGAGTCGCGGCGGTTTGTTGATGTCGAAGCGGAAGTGGAGGTTGGAGTCGGTGTTGACGTTGCTGAAGAAGGCGGCGTAGACGATGGCCGACAAACGGCCCGGGGTCGTCAGAGTCGAAGGTCGATGAAGACGAAGCGATAAAGAAGCTCAGGCGTTGATGATGACGACGATGGCGTTGCGTTGGAGGAGTTGAGCTTGTCGGCGGCGAAATGTCGGATAGAGAAAGAGAGAGAGAGAGAGAGGGAGAGAGAGATAACCTGGAGAAGGGTAGGGCTCGACGGCCGGTCGCCGGAGCTGAGCAACAAGCACGGGGCAGCGCTGCGACGAGGAGCAGGGCTTCTCGGATCACGCTGGTGGGAGGGACTCGCGGTTGTCTCGACCGGAGGGGGAAACTCCTTGGATGTTGGATCGGCAGACTTTCTGGCGAGCGGGCGATGGCGAGTTTAAATAGGGTCTCAGATTACTGTCGGAGAAGGAAGGGGATCGCGGAGATCTGAGGGGGATTTGATGGGAGGCGGTGACGAGAGATCCATGGAGGATTGAGGAGATCCGGTGGCGATCAAAGATGGAGATCTCGGGTCTCACGAGATATGCGGAGGAGGAGGAGATACAGCGGTGGCGAGATTCACGGTGAAAGCTTGGAGGCGGCGGAGCCGATTTGGGAAAGTGGGGGGGGGGGAGGGGGGGGGGGGCGAGGTGGACGACGCACAGGCGCCGTCCGATCGCGCGTGATCGGATGGCGCCTGTTGCGCCACGTGTCAGCAGGAGGCGAAGAGGGGACGCGCGTGCGGAGCGCGTGCCTTGAAGGCACGTGCGACGCACGTGCGTCTATTTTATTATTTTATTTATTTTAATTAATTAATTTATTTTTTTTTATAAAAAACGATTAAAAATAAAGCCCAAAAATGGCGGACACGTGGCGGCACCAGGTGCTGCCACGTGTCAGCACCAGAAAATCCGAGAATACAAGATTTTGTAAATTCGATAAAAAATAGTAAATGACCTCTATCAAAAAAGTTTCTTCACGAAAATTGCTCGTCTCGATGAGATCTACAAAATCGATCATTTGCACAAAGTGGTATTTTTTTGGGTATCCCATGTACATAGAACACCTTGATTTTGGGGTTTTGTAATTTTTTTGTCATTTTTAAAACAGATAAAAATCCGAAAAAATATGATAAAATCAAAGATAAATAAAGACACCTTAATCTATTTTTTTTGGATTTTTATTAATTAAAAAAATATGTACATAAATATTAGGTCAAAAACCACTAAAATACACAATGTACAAAAGAGGCCCAAAACCCAACTTTCACATATGAGCTCAGATTCACTTGAACTTGGTCTCGTTTTGAAGGTAATTGAATGTACATTAGTTCAAAAGTGAGTAGGATTAAAAAGGACACTGGATGAGGGAGATATGAGGGTTTTAGTCCGAAAATCTAGAAATTAGGGTTTGGGTTTTTGGTCCACTTATTTGGGTTAGTTATTTTTTTGTATTTTTCATTTATTCTTGTTAGTGATACGTACACAGTGGAGGTGGTTTTGTGTTATTCAGAGTTAGCATGAATGGGTTAAAAATCTAGGAAGTTAGGCTATTTACAAGTCAGTTTGGTTGGGATTTTTGACTTCTTATTTTGTGCAGAAACTTGTGCTAAAATGCCATTATTATGAAAACATGCATGAATGCTAATTATGCAGAATAGATGCAAGAATGCTGTTGATTTTGAGGGATTTGAGCTTAATAAATGAGATTTAGAGTGATGAATACGAGATTCATCATCCCCCTATACTTAAAGCATGCTCGTCCCTGAGCATTAAAAAGAAATGCCATGAGGTGAAATGAGATTGGGTTCCATACCAAGACCATGAGCTGAAAGTGAAAGTGAAACTAAACTCGACCTTTGTATTATTTGTGTGTCGGAACTCCTGTGAGATTTAGAATTTTAAAATCAACAGCCCTCAAGTTCTATACATCATTGCTACAGTTTTGGCTCAGAAGTCATCTTAGATCAATCCTCTTCCCAAAGTATACCCTATGAACATTGAACAACCGACTCATGTGTGTGAAAGGTTTTAGCTCTTCCCACCCAGAATGCCGGACTACCGCGCAAACCTCCTCTCCAGTAACTCGTCCTCGGGGAGTCAAGTATTTCCTTCTAAGGTCTGTCGCACTGTGTTCATAATCGAACTGGGGGGAGAAGATAGAAGAAGGGGAAAAGAACTGGAGGGTGGCCAGTGTAGTCACCTCTCCTTGTGAAGATGGCCAGTGTAGCCGAGTCTCTACCAAGATCTGCAGGTTTTCTTGAAGCTTGGACCTTTTTGGTCAGATATTTATTTGGTAGAATGCTTCTTTGTATTTGGAATTTTTGGTGGTTCTGCTTAGATCTTGTTGTGCCCCTACGGATATAGCATCTTTTTGTTCCATACATTTTTTGGGGTCTTAGAAAAAATTGTGCCCAATCGTCCATCCCTTTTCCGAAGCTTTATTTCAACCCGTACTCCGGTCTTTAGATTTCCACGCTACCAGAAAAGAAACTCACACAGTCTTTCAACATCCCATCTGAGTTGAGCTAAGTGCATAGTGCGAGAGTACAAATTAATTCCCTATTCCAGAGTTGTGCCCAGAATGAAGAGACCAGGTTAGACACTAAGAGTCAAACGCTGCACATTGTCATGTGGAACTCAAAGAATTAAGTCAAAGACCTGAAAACTCTAAAATCCTATTTCTCGGTGAAGTTCCTCTGAAAATTAGGTGGATTAAGGTCAAGTCCAGACCACTCTCGGTTTCGGCTCATGACTCGGTTCAGAACCCAATGACTTTTCACATATGTAAATGCAATGCTGAATGAAGTGCAAGTGTGTGGAATGCAGACAGATTTTTTTTATGCAAATGATTTTTGTTGTTTGTTTGTTTTTTTATGCAAAAAATGAATAAGAAGCCTTTTTTTTCAAAAATTTTGGGTACAGTCAGTGTTAGTGGCAAAACATTTTTCTCTTTTCTTTTTTTTAAGAATACCCACCCCATAAATACATATAGACTTAGGAGCAAGTACGAGATATGGATAAAATATATACAAAGTATATATACAGACCCACCTATACTTAGCGAGTGTTGTGTCCTCAGAGCACAAGAAGCGTAAAGAAAACATAGCTCGGGCTAAGCTTAAGAGAGTGAAAAAGGAAAAAGAACAAGATTTACAGAATCGCCCCCTATACTTAGACTGTGAATAGTCTAAGTATAGAAGAAGAGTGGAAAAGAAAGAAAAAAATGAAGTGGTCGGGGTATGTGAATGAGGAGAGTATATATAGGTGGGTGTCGGTTCCTTCTATACTTAGGCTATGGTCAGCCTAAGTATAGAAGAAGAGTGGAAGTGAGGTGATCTAGAGGAGTGTGATGGGGGAAATGAAATATACAGATGGCATCGGTCCCCCCCTATACTTAGGCCTTGGCCTAAGTAGAAGAAGAAGCTGTACAAGGAGACCGATGTGGTCGGGAGGGAGGATGGGTAGCCGATGATTAAGGCGGTTTCTGGCTAATCTTCTTGTGAGCCAGCGGTGGGAGATCGTAATGAGTTGGAGATGAAGCATATGATTCCCAACTATTATCAGTGTTATCCTCAGAAAAGTCATGATGGATAGTGGACGGAGTGTTTGAGTCAGATGAAAGATATCAATCATCGGAATTATCCTAAGAGGAATAGTATTTGAAAGTGGACATACTCCAGATATTCATGTCTTTTTGTTTCTTCAATTGTTTCCTCAAGATTCGTTCCTTTTTAAGATCAATCGGTTTGTCCTCAGATTAATATTCAGATGCTCCGGTCTCCGTCAGTTCATAAGAAATAATTCCAGTGTACTTGTGGAAGGTTGGAGCATCAGCTTTTGATTAGTAATAATTAGGAACGAGAGTTGTCCAACGAGAATCGAATTTTGGATCCTTGCAAAGATATAGCTTTAGAGCTGCCGAACAGACTTCACTCATGTAGACTACCTTTTCCGGACCTGATGAGGGATCATCAACCGATTCCTCTTCCGAAAGATCAAAGGTGACTTTCTTTTTCTTGTTTCGTGAAGATGTCGGTTCACTTGAGTATCCAGATGAATAGCCATTGGAATTCTTCTCCTTGGTCGGTGTTTGGGCTACGTGTTTGTTCTTTGTCTCCTGAATGTTGGGGCACTCTCGATTTGGGAGGATTTGGTCAAGATAATCAGAGTAGGTTGCCCCTGGGTGCGACCATGCATATGTCTCAGGATCGTAGTAGAAGGATTTGTCTATTTTGAGATACGCGAGAATTGAAATACTGGGGAGAGTTTCTAAACCAATAGTCTTATTAACAAACGCAATCTCAGGTGTAGCAACGGGGTAGGGCTCTTCTACCGTTTCATGGTTGCGGTTGTCGGGGACTTCGTGGGTTACCTCAGAAAATCGTGTTTCCTCAAAGACAATGTCAGATCTAAGTGCTTCCAATGCTGTGAAATTGATTTCCCGGGTCTCACAATTGATAATTGCCTTAGACAATGCTAAGAATGGCTTTCCGAGAATAATTGGAGACTGGGTGAATTCTCCTTGATGCTCAATATCAATGATCGTGAATTCCATTTTGAGCGGAGCACCTTGGAATATCATGATGACAGAAATGATTCCTCTTGGCCGCTTTATTGATTGGTCTGCCAATTAAACAATCTCTCGTATTTTTCTGATCGGTCCGAGTTTAAGTTCGTGAAACACAGAGGTCGGGAGAATATTGATTGGTGAATCATCATCAATCCGAGCATGGGTGGAAATTGTGTCTTTGATTTCACAGTCAAATCTGGGCAACCGCTTCACTATGCGGCTTTTGGTTTTTCTCCTCAACACCAAGGAAGAGGCCATTGACAAGATATGTCTTTCAGTTTTTGTTCTAATCCTTCCCGACTTTTTGTTCATTAATTTGTCCATTAAAAATTTTTTCAGGTCGGGGAAGTGTTCAATGGCCTTTATAATGGGAAGTTAAAAAATCTAGCATTTTTCCAGTGCCTTCCCGTACAATAGGATCCAAATTCTTTAGATCTTCTTCAGTTTCAATTTTTATGAAATTTTCTGGATTTTCTATTTTTTTGTAGTTTTCAAATTTTTCAATTTTTGGTATTTTCTGTGTGATGCGGAGATGTGGTGTCTTCCAGAGAGAAGGGGCCTTGATATTCAGAGTATGGGTCAGCGGAATAATCATTCCTAGGGGAATAATAAGCAGAAGTGTTGATGTTAGAATCATCCTTAGGTTTTTGAATATCCTCAAAATTTTCATTATGATATCCAATCCTTTCCTCATTCATCTTTATATCCGAGCCACCATAGAATGAGATTACTCGGTCGACAAATTTTTGAAATCTATCCTCCATCAATTCGAATCTGGTTTTTATCCTCGAAACATTATCCTCAAAATTTTGTTCCTGATCAATCATGGGAGCACTCGGTTTTTGTTCAATGATTTCATCTTCCATTTTCTGTATGTGCGAAGAGGAAAGTTTCTTGGAATATCCATTATAAGATCATTATCAGAAAATTTCTCCTCAAAAATTATGGAAGGAGGTTGCTCATATGGTCCAGGCATGTGTATTTGATCTGAGTAGAGTTCAATCCTTTGATCATGATTGTGGAGTCAGCATACAAGGTTTCTGTGTTTCTAGAAGGTCAGTCCAGTCCTCTATATGGGTATCATTTCTGAAGAGGGGTCTGTCATGGTCAATCCAATGTCGATGATCATTCAGTGTATGTCTTTCCATTTGGGTTTGGTTTCTCTGCCAGTCATGAGATTTGAAGGGATTTTGATTTTGAAATGTTTCATTGGCGAGAAACTGAGAATAAGGAGGTTCAGTCCAAGATGGTAAGTGGTCATTTCTAGTTGGATGATTTGAGTAAGGATTCAATGAGGTGGCCGGATTCATTTGCGGTTGAAAGTTTCCCACAAATGTTGGAGGATTATTGAAAGAAGAGGATGAAGTTGATTTGGGCCTAACCGAGACAGATTTATTTTCAAAGTGATGTTCGGTCATTTTTGAAGAAGTTGCAAGAAATGATGGGTTGGATCTGAAATTTGGAAAAAGTTCCATGACGAGATTAAAATCAAGAGATGAGAGAGATGATTGCTTGGGATAGTCAAAGGAAATTTATCAAATGTGTGGCTATTGATCTTGAAATCAGTTCACGCACACCAATGCAAACACAATTCAAACACCAGGTTCACCAACTCACACAATGAAGCCGTAAGAGTTCGGCTATTATCTTTTCAATTTTAGTTGGTGATAAATCAATCTTGGAAAAAATTTAGCGAGCTGTTAGGTACCGAAATTTTCATAATGACTGGCCCGAATTCTTCGACTAGTTGCACCTACTTTCAGCCAGTATGGATGTAAGTACGGACCATAGAACGGCTACCCGTTACTTGAGGATGGAGCCTTATGCAGTGTCCTCTAAACCATCTACTCTGCTAAGGAAATCCGGATCGTATACCGGCTACCCGTAGATCCTCACTGAGAAGTAGTTAATCGTTTTTGGCAGATCAGTAGTCAATATGAAAATCCAGATTTGGGCTCTAGCCTTAAGTGTCGTCTCTCGCTCACTCAGAAGAATAAAAACATCCAAGGTCGGGGTTACTCTCCCGCAAAAATTCTTGACTTTATGGGTTATTTAGAGTCGACTATATTTAACAGTCCCAGTTTTATTTCGGTTATCACTGAAGAATTTAAGCGAGCAGAAATACACGTCTACCATCCAGTCCCAATTTCCTTTTAATTATGACAAAACAAGAGAGAGAAATTCGGGAAAAGCTGATGCACACGAAAACAATGATGTATGCTCAGTTAGAAGACTTACAGTGAATCCTTGCAATCTTCATGTGGGATGCTAGACAGAAATTGAAATTTTTATTCTAGATGAAATACAAGCCGATGAAAAACCGCACCTAAGCAGAAAGTTCTATTAGCGGGGAAGAAATGAGTTAAATTTTTGGCTAAATTGAACGATCTATGTACGTCTCAATTAAAGTGAAGTGTGGCTTAATTCCTACAGGCACAATCGAAAATTAAAATGCTCTTTAGAGCCGTAGGTGCAAGTCTAGCCTAATCGCCACTCAAGTCGGGCCCCACCCTCACCGGAGAGTGAAACAGGCCACGACACACCACAGAATAAAGTTAGAGGTCTTGTTACACACGCGAACGTCCAAACGGACACCGCTGTAAATAAGCAATTAATTACAAAAATTAAAGTTCAGAAAAATAAATCCTGGACTCTACGCTCTCTCACTACTTGACTCGATCTTAATTTTAATTGCGGCTCTTGCGGAAGTCGGTGAAGTTGTGTCGGTTTCTTGAAAAACCGCTCCACATACCGGGTACCTCGCAAGAAAAATAAGAGAGAAAATGTAAGAGAGTGGCTCAAAAATAATAAAATAGACAAGAAAGAAAGAAAAAAATGCTGAAAATAAATGGAATTTACAATGAAAAATTCGGGGGTCAGACAACCCGAATACGGAAAACCGAACGAAAATTTTCAAGACAAAAATCTAAGCCGTTTACCTCCCCGACAACGGCGCCATCTGACGATGGCGTGGTGAAGGAGCAACCCAGGTGCGGTTGGTGGTTGACGTTGGCGATGAAGATGATGTCGCAGAATTTCCAGTTGAAAAGAAGGGATGTAACTTGACAGATGACAAAGGTAACATGACATAAGCTCAGGGAAAAGCCTTTAACATGACACTTCAAGAGGTTATTTCTGGCGATGATGTTGTTTCGGGCATTACTAGAATTTTTAATAAAGATGTGCATACTCTTACTGATTCTGGAGCTATCCATTCTTTTATTTCTCGTACTTTTTCAAAACATGCTGATAAACAACTCGGTTTATTAGAGCATAGTTTGTTAATATCCATGCCTAAGGGAGATTATGAATTTGAACAATACGTCTTCCGAGACTTCTCATTGTGGATTAATGAACATGAGATTCATGTGAATATAATTCCTATGGAGTTTAGAGAATTTGACATTATTGTAGGAATGGACTAGTTAAGTTCATACCATGCAGTGCTAGATTGTCACAAGAAAGAAGTCACTTTTCGAAATTCAGAGAAAAGGAATTCACTTTTTGTGATGAGAGAAGTTTATATACTCCTTGTGTTATTTCTGCTATATTAGCCAGTAAGTTTATTAGAAAAGGTTGCTTAGCCTTTATTGCTTTTAGTTATAATATGGAAGTTCAAGCTATCTCATTAGAAAATGTTACCCTAGTGACCTGAGGTTTTTCCAGATGAACTTCTAGGACTACCCCTGATAGGGAAATTGAGTTTACAATAGATTTGGTTCCTGGTACAACACCAATAGCCCTTTCGTCGTACCGTATGGCTCTAGCCGAATTGAAAGAACTTAAGGTTCAATTACAAGAACTACTAGATTAAAGACTTCATTTGATCTAGTGTATCGCCATGGGGAGCACCTGTTCTTTTTGATTACGCTTTGCATTGATTACCGAAGGATAAATAAGGTGACGGTTCAATATAATTATCCTTTGCCTCATATAGATGATTTGTTTGATCAACTACAAGGGTCTTTTATATTGTTAAAGATTGATTTGAGATTACGCTATCACCAATTGAAAATCAAGGAGATGGTTATTCCCAAAACTAATTTTCGTACACGTTACGAACACTATGAATTCATTGTAATGCTATTTGGATTGACAAACGTGCCAGCTACTTTTATGGACTTAATGAATCGTATCATTCACCCTTATTTAGACATATTTGTGATTGTATTCGTTGTTGATATCCTACTGTACCCCAACAATGAAGAGGAACATAAAGAGCACCTAAGAATTGTGTTGAGTACTTTGAAGGAAAACAAACTATTTGTCAACTTAAGTAAATGTGAATTCTGGTTGCATAAAGTGAACTTTCTAGGACATAACATTTAAGGGGATGATATTTTAGTAGATCCTGCTAAAGTTGAAGCTATCATAAATTGGGAGCGCCCAACAAGTGTTACAGAAATTCTGAGTTTTCTTGGACTAGCGGGATATTATCGTAGGTTCGTTGAAAACATTTCAGTTATTGCACCTCCGTTAACAAATTTACCTGGAAAGATGTGAAATTTGCATGGAACAGTGATTGTGAAAAGAGTTTTCAAGAACTCGAAAGTCGTCTGACTTCAGCCCCAATTCTTAGCCTACCATCTAGAAGCAGAGGATATGTGGTATATAGTGATGCATCACATCAAGGGTTAGGATGTGTTCTTATGCAGCATGACGAATTCATTGCCTATTCTTCTAGACAACTTAAAAGACATGAAGTGAACTATCCCACTCATGATCTAGAATTAGCGGCAATTGTGTTTGCTTACAAGATTTAGAGACATTATTTATATGGCGAAACTTGCAAGATTTTTACCGTTCACAAGAGTTCAAAGTATATTTTCACACAGAAGGAATTAAACATTTGACAAAGAAGGTGGTTAGTGTTAATCAAAGACTATGATTGTATGATTGATTATCACCTAGGAATAGCAAATGTAGTTGCGGATGCATTAAGTTGAAAGTCCAGTCGAAGGTTGAACTAAATGAGGAATGAAAGTACTTTGAAACAATTGATGACATTAAGGACAAAGTTGACTATTGATGATTGTGGAGCACTTTTAGCAAACCTACAAATAATGCCGACACTCTATAATGATACTCAAGCTGCTCAAGAGCATGACAAAACAATTTTGGAGATGATAGAAAAGGTCAAGACCAGAGACAATTCAGAATATAGTTTGGATGAACAAGTGGTCTAGCATTTTAAACAAAGGCTATGTTTTCCAGATTCTATAGAAATAAAAAGAAAAATTTTGGAAGAAGCACATTATTCTTTATATGCCATGCATCCTGGAAGCACTAAAATGTACTGAACCTTGAAGAGTGTCTATTGGTGGCTTGGAATGAAAAGGAAAATAGCTGATTATGTTGCTAAATGTATAGTATGCCAGCAGATTAAGCCAGAACGCTTAAGACCGTTGGGTATGCTGCAACCTCTCTCAATTCCCGAATGGAAATGGGAGCACATTACGGTGGATTTCGTTACGGGACCTCATCGTACTTCAAGAAATCATGATGGAATATGGGTCATTATTGATAGATTAACCAAGTCTACACACTTTATAGCTGTAAATGTGAAGTATACTCTTGAAAAGTTTGGCAAACTATTTGTCGATGAGATAGTCTGTCTTCATGGAGTGCCTGTTACTATTACCTCAGATAGAGATCCTAGATTCACTTCTAAACTTTGGCCAAGTTTGTAGAAAGCACTCAGTAAAAAAATAAAATTTAGCACGATATTTCACCTACAAATTGATGATCAATCAAAACGCACTACACAAATAATAGAAGATATGCTTCGTTCTTGTGCTTTGAGTTTCAAAAATAGTTGGGATGAGCATTTATCGCTTATGGAATTTGCTTATAATAATAGCTACCATTCTAGTATCCACATGGCTCCATATGAAGCCTTATATGGTAGAATGTGCATAACACATGTGTGTTGGACTGAAGTGGGAGTGCAAAAGCTACTTGTTCCTGAACTGATCCAAACTACCAGTGAGAAAATAGAAGAAATCAAAAGACATTTAAAAATAACGCAAAGTCGACAGAAGCTTTACGCGGGCAAACAAAGGTAGGATCTAGAATTTGAAGTTGGTGATCAAGTATTTTTGAATGTTTCACCGTGGAAGGGTCTTCTGAGATTTCATAAGAAAGGGAATCTTACTCCAAGATATATTGGCCCTTATGAAATAATTCAAAGAATCGGCTAGGTGGCATATCGTTTGGTGCTCCTACCAGAGTTAGCTCAGATTCATAATGTTTTCCATGTCTCTACACTTAGAAGATACATTCCAGATCCCTCGCATGTGATAGAACTCCAACAAATATAACTAAAAGAAGACCTATCAAATTAAGAAAAGCCCATAAGAATATTATACTATAAAATTCAAGAACTGCAAAATACAGAGATTTGATTGGTCAAAGTATTATGGAAAAGTCATACTATAGAGGAGACAACATGGGAAAGAGAGGACGAAATGAGATCTCAGTATCCACTTCACTTCTTAGATATAGGTACATAGAATTTTGAGGATGATATTTCCAAAGCATGGGAGATTTATAACATCCATACCATTTTGTGATTTCTTAACTACATAAAAAATAGATATTAATTGAAAAATAACTGTAATTATAATATTTTTATAAATGATACAACTTAGTTAGTTATGTGTACATACTGTTAATGATCCATAATTTGAGGCACAAGAGCTGGGGTTTAATCATGAAAAATTGTTATAGATTAGAATTATTATAGGCACATAATAAAGCATACTCGATTTTTGGGGATGATCTCGTAAAAGTTACTGAATTTAAAATTGTTTTAAATTTCATGAGCATTAAAATTTGGGAGAAGCACGTTATGTATAGACATGGCAATTGAGAGTCGGGTAAGGATGAGATGCAATATTATATATATATATATATATATAATGGAAGGAAACATTGTCAGTAAGCTTATAAATAGAGAGAGGGTAAATGGTGGTTTCACAACTGTGATGAATGGCTTGGGAAAAGAAGAAGATTTCTAAATAGGTAATTACTTTCCAATTTTAGTTATTCTCTCAATCAATTTCCTGAAAAAATGTATGGTTGAGAAAATAGGAGAGGCAAACGTGTTCTATTAAAGTTAGAGGTTGATTTCGGATGATGTTGAAACTTCTTCCATTGTGTTGAAAATGGGATTGTTGAATATTAGTTTTACGAAATATTGGGTGTAACTAGTCAATTACAACTTATTCTTATCTTACCGTCTCCATATGTTGGTCCTAATTATGAATGTTTTAATGTAAATGAATCATGGATTAGAATATTACATCATATATTATGATTTACGGTGGAGGTTCTATTATGTATAATGATAATTAAACCAGTTAAAAACAACAACCATGTTGGAAAATACATGAGCTATTAAGATAACCCATACACATGTACTTATTTAAATGAAAAAAGAGATAGAGATTGTTTCTAATATTGTATTAAGTAATGCACTCTTTTGTATTAAATTTACCTAATCAAATGTTACCTCACTATGATATTAGTAATCAAGTGAGGTCTAATTATGAAAACGTTAAGATATGGATTTAATATGTATACATATGCCTTTTTAACAACTTGAAACATGAGTATAAAATAAAATTCATAATACCATTATATGATCCTCAAATTAACTAATCAATGTCTTTAATAATATGGGTACAATTTATGGTTAGTTAAAGGCATGGTTTCATTTAAAATCTTTATAATTTTGTTAGACATTAATTATATTAAATAAGGTAATTGTGAAAAATAAGAGGAGGATTTTAGTGTTTGACATGAATAACTACAAGAATAAAATGATGGGAGGTTAGCTTAAAAAAATCAAATTGTGCTTGACTTAAGGAATCACCATCAAACTACATCATAGTAACTAATTTTCTTACTGATAATAATTAGGAAGTACCACATTCTGAAGCATTTGAGCCCATGATGCTCGGTCATGGAAAATACATGCCATTAGTTAAGTGGTTACAAACTTCCATTTACGCCATCTAATTTCAATTATGTTTTATGCTATGTTTTTTTGCAAAACTTATGGTAGTTATATTAGAATTACATATTTGCTATTGTTTTATTGTGCAACATATTATCTAGATGTGCTAGCTTATGAAATTTATGATTTCTTCGACAGGAAATTATGAAAAATAAAATATATATGTCTTGAAAATATGCACACTAGATCCACTTAAAAGAACAATCCTAAACATGCAAGAGGGCTTTGGGCCTGCACATCGTATACACATAGGCTTTGTGCCGTATGCGAGGTGTTTCTGACCATTGGGTTCGTCTGTGCATATGACAGTTAGATAAGGACTAAGGTTAAGTTCGCTTGCCTAGGCAAATAGGTTTGTAAGGTTAAGGGACGAGTAACGTCTCCCTGACAGTATGGTTCACGGACTAAGTAAAATTAGATGGGACTGGTGGTGCATATTTATGCTCATATGAACTGAAAATATGTTATTCTTTCTAGAAAAATAATCATTTCTATTACACTTCTTTATGCAAGCATATTATTTTTATTTCAGTTGTCATTTTATAATCTCTGCTTAGTGAGAAAGACCGAAGATGTAGAGGGTTGATGAGTCTCTAATTACGATAAATAATTCGGTCACGTTGTAGCACGTGTACTTAGCGATTCGGTCAGAACCGAGAGAAGATCTCCGTGAAGAGTGTCTCGGCTTAACTTATATTGCGGGCAAGTCCGGGGTTGAACACAGGGAGGCAAAGGAACAACTTGGGTTTAATTCGAAATTTAAGATCTAGATTTCCGATGCGGTATTTTTTTAGATTTTTTTAATGCAAAAATAAAGGTGAAAGGCAAATGCAAGTGAATTACGACACTAAGAAAGCATACAACAAGGCCAAATTAATTTTAATGTCAAAATAGTCCAATTTAGCCAAATTATATTTTTCCTAGAGTCCTAATTCAGAGATGAATGCAAGGTACTTTTTTTTGAAATTTTATGGGTTAAAATGCCACAATGAAAAAATGCACACTTTTTATGGGTTTTTTCACAATTTTTCACATAAATAGTAAGCAAAAATTATGAAAAATTTACTGGAATGAAAACATGATGAAATGTGACTACAGTAATTTTTTTGAATTTTTCGACAAAGTATGAATTTTTTATGGATTTTTTAGTGAAAATAGAGTGACAGTGAGTAAATAATTTCTAATAAATCCACGTTCTCAAATTAATCAGAGTGCAAGTTATTTCAGAAAGATATTTAGATAAGCAATCCAGTAGAGTGGAAATTTCGCAAAAAGGATATACGTGGATTTAATTAAAAATCAAATACTAAAAGCACTCTACAATTTATTTCAGGCACAAGACATCTCCAATTTAGATGAAATTTGGATAGTAAGTTAATCACATATCAGAGCATCATCTTAAATTTTTGTGGAATTTTTAGAGCAACTTTGTGTGAGATATAAATTTAATGGCACAGAATGGGTAAACTATGCATAATTTCAGTTGAACAATTTGAATTAATTACCCAAATACCATAAAAATACAAAGAAATAGTCAGAATGTAGACAATTAGTTGCTCATCACAATGACATTTTTCATTGAACAAGAAGATGCAAAAGAGGGGTCCAAATTAATAGTCAAATACAGGGGTATGCTTGCAAATATAGAAAATAAATAAATCAACACAAATATCTACAAGGACTGTTTTGTAATTATAGGAACATAAAATATATTTATTGCAATTTTTACATAAAAAAAATAAGGAAAAGAAACTACCCCTTCTTCTTCCTTGTACGCAAGTAGAGAAGAACCCACAGGGATGGAGTCGACGACGGTCGGCACGGCCGCGCGTGGCCGCGAGGTCGGAGTCGGCGGAGGCGCACACAGCGGCAGTGAGAGGCGGGCGGCGCGAGGGCAGTGGGCCGCCGTGTGCGGAGGAGCGGTGGGCGGAGGGGACGAACGAGCTGGGGGGTTCGGTGGTCGGCGCACCTGGAAGAGGAGGGCGGTACCGCCGGCGCGCGCGTGCGGCGACACGCGGGCAGCGGGGCCGCGCTTGCCGGAGGAGCAGCGGTGTGCCGCTTGGCTGGCAGAGATGAAAGGGGAGGGGCGGCGGGCGTGGCTGCTGCTCCTCTCCTTTTTTTATAATTTTTTCAGTTTTAATTTTTTTTGATTTTTTTTGCTGCTATGATAAACAAAACAAAAAAACCTTTTTTTTGTTTTTAATTTTTTAAATATTTTTTATGTTTTGTTAATTAAGGGATGCACATGATGAGAAAAAAAATTGATGTGATGATGTAGAAGATGACATGGAACAAATATGGGTAAATGGATGACAATATGATGGATTTTTGGGTGGGGAAATGATGTGCTAAAAAAATTGCAAAAATGACAAGATAATAAAACGAGAAGAAAAATTACTTAAGATGGACGGTCGCCTATGATGTGCTCACAAAAGCATGGTCTTCGCTCGAATCACCGGCGAGCGATGAGCTCTAGCAGCGCGCGGTTGCGGCTGCGATGTTGGCCAAAAAAATCAACAGATCTCACCGGAGAGAGGGCCGTCGTCGCTCGACCGCGGTTGCATCGCTGTCACCGATTCAACTCTGGGAACTAGGCTCTCCTCACATAAAGATGGATCAAAGGCATATAAAGAGAATGGAATGAGAGGTTATTAAAGTGGTGGAGTTGAATGGGAGGTTGTATTATTAATGGAGTTGAATGGGAAGTTGGAAAAAATGGTGGAATAATGGAGTTGAATTGGTGGTTATTGTAGAAAATGTAAAATAAATAAATAATATAAAATAAAGTAGGCTACTTTAATTACAATAGAATAAAAGAGAAGAAAATAAACAGTGGAGAATTTACAAAAGAAGACAAAACACCATGTACATTTTTTTTTACTTTTCTAATATGTAATTTTTTTGTCTTTTTAATAAGAGATATTTACAACGGAAAAAATACAATAAAATACTATAATTAAAATACAACACAAGTATGATTTTTTTTATTTTTAGTAATTAAGAAAGGTAAAATAAAAAATGAAGAAAGAATGAATATATACATAATGTACAATATACATCCAGATCCCAAAACCTAACTTTTGCAAATGAGCTCCGATTTTAATGAAACCACTTCCCTTGGATAGGTAATTTTCTAACTTGAATTTTAAAAGTGAGTTTGGTGAATTTGGAGTTCATATGGAGCGTTAATTTAGCCTGGAAGTTGGACTTTACGGCTTTTTCTCTTTGGGATCTAGGAGCATTTATTTGAGGTGAATTTTGTTTTGTATTTTTGTATTTTTATATACATTTTTATAAACAAGGTCAAAAAGCATCCCCTGCCACTCTTTCCTTTTCTTAGAGAAAGAACTAAGAAAAAAGAAGTTGAAATGAAATTATTAAAAATACATAAAGTTTTGGGCTATTTACAAGTATAAAACTCCTTTATTTTTGCGGATTTTTATTGTTAATTCATTTTGTACAATTTATATATAATAATTAGTGTATTTTATTTACAAGAGTCATTTTGTTAATTTATGGATTTTATGGACATTTATTTGGGATTTTACTTGGGGATTTTGCTAAGATCAAGATATTAAGATGATGAATCGTGGATTCATCACCCCCCTATACTTAAACTTTGATAGTCCTCGAGCAAATAAAGAATGAATAAATTGGGTTAACCCCTAACTGTGCATGTGAATACAAGACTTGATCCGTTCAAGAACTCTCGGTTTTAGAGATCCTAAAATTCTAAGCTGAACCAAGCTCTAGTCAAAAGGTATCCAATTTCCCTAATCATCAGACTCTCTTTATATACATATATAGTAGGGATATGACTTTAAGTGTTGACCGCAGTTACAAGAGTAGAGTCACAATGTCACACAAGGTTCCAGTCCAAGAGACTCTCCTAAGGACCCGATCCTCAACACTAGGGAATAAACCATTTCTTGCATCCAATCCACCGTCTCTTTAGTTGTCAGACTTGAAAGTATAGATGGAAGGCCAGTTGATGGAGGGCATGGGATTGTGTCATTTCTTCTCTCCCTCTCATTGGAACAAGGATCCTCTCAAGTGCCTTATTACGCAACGCATATTTTTGGTGTTGATCAGTGCGTCCGTCAAGAGAAGTTGGAGCCGTCTGCACTTGTTTTCCTGTGAGTACATCGGGGTGTGTCTTTTTTGAGTATCTATCGTACCTTCTACACCTAGACTTGTAGCATTTACGATGCAGAGCCCTTTTTTGGTGCAAGCCCGACTCCTGGTCCTAATAGCGGTGGTCCAAGTGGACACTTTGAACTGGTTGGGAGCGCTCGCCTTTGGTGGAAGCTCTTTTGATAATTGACTTTGTGGAATGAGAGCTTTTCTTTGACATTTCATTGCTTTGTAGTATTTTTGGCTAGCTCCACTGCTTTTACCAAGAGTTAGCGCACACTGATCAACACTTTTTTATTTTATCACACCCTTGCACATAGGTAAATGTCAAGAGATAGTACAAGAACCATGTTCTCATACTGGCTAAATGTGCTGACACTCAGGTTTCACGAAGCCTTCATTGATTTTATCCCATCCTCGAGCATCATTAAATCAAGTCCAAACTCAAATCCCTCATCCCAGTTCCTTAAGTGAAATTTCAACTCATCTCATCATAACTGCAGTCGTGTACGTGAGGTGCTGATCATATTCTTAAGGTAGAGACTAAGCATGCAATATAGCACACAAATCTTTCAAACTAGGGAAATGTGAATAATTAAGTCAAGGACCCTAATGACTAAGTCTGGTTAACTCAAAATATCAAGACCTCATAAACCAAGTGTTCTTGAACATCACTAGTCTTGTGTGAAAGTGAATTGTGTCAGGGATTAAACCAACTTATTAGTTAGTTTTTTTAGTTTTTTTTTATGATTGATTGATTTTTTTTAAAAAAAAATTAAGAAAAAGTTTTTTTTTCAAAAAGGTTTTTTTACAAACAAAGGCAAAGAAGTTTTCTTTTAAGAAAAGTTTTGCTTTTTTTCTTTTTTTTTCAAGAGTTTTTTTTGAAAAAGATAGGTAAATAAGAAAAGACTTTTTTTGAAAAAGTTTTTTTTACAAGAGGATTTTTTTGAAATTTTTTTTAGCAATTAAGGAAAAAGAGTTTTTTTTGGAAAAAGTTTTTTTTGTTTTGTTTTGTTTTTTTACCCACCCCATAATTATTGTATGATATATACAAAAATACGTGAAAGTACGAGCTATGGGTAAAGTATATATGTCATATATACACGCCCCCTATACTTAGCATGTGCTATGTCCTCATGGCACAAGAAGCGAGAAAAAGACATAGCTCGTGCTAAGCGTAGGATGGCTAAAATAATAAATAGTATAGAAGTCGATCCGCCCCCCCTATACGTTGGCTCTGGAAAGCTTAAGTGTAGAAGAAGAGCAAAAATGGGGCGGACGAGGTCAAGAGGAGAAATGATGAGTAAATACACATGGAGGGCATCGGTCCCCCCTATACTTAGGCTTTGGTCAGCCTAAGTATAGGACAAGAGTAAGTGTGAGAACCGATGTGATCTCGAGAATATACAAAGAAGGGAGAATATGTACAAGAGTGATTGAATGTTCTAAAATGTTGAATCTTGATGCTCCATCTTCATGAAGAGTAATAAGATGTATCTGCTCTGTGCTCACTCTGTATGAAGTTGATGACCTCGACTTGGACTAACTGCTCTTTCGAATCAACAAAATGCTTCAACAGTTGTCCATTCACCACATGAGATTGTGCACCATCTGTGAGATCAGCTATCTCTACACTTCCATTCTCGTGCACTTTCTTAACCACAAAGGGACCCGTCCATTTAGATTTGAGCTTCCCATGGAACATTTTCAACCTGGCATTGAACAACCATACCTTTTGCCCAGGGAGAAAGTCTTTGCACCTAATGTGCTGATCATGCCATCTCTTTACTTTGTCCTTATAAATCAAACTGTTGTCATAAGCCCTGTTTCGGATTTCCACGAGCTCGTTCAAGTTCAAGTCTTGGCAAAGCTTCCCTAGGTGACAACTCCAATTAATCTTCTTAATTGTCCATTCGGATTTATGAACCAATTCTGCGGGCAAATGGCATGGCTTGCCATAGATCATTCTAAATGGTGAAGTACCCAATGGTGTCTTGTAGGCTGTCCTATAGGCCCATAGAACTTGGTCCAAGAGCTAAGACCAGTTCTTCCTATCGGGACGAACCAATTTCTACAAAATACACTTCACCTCTTTGTTCGAAACCTCTGCCATGCCGTTGGACTGTGGGTGGTAAGGACTAGTAACTCTATGCTCAAATCCATAGTCCTTAGCTAAAGATCTCATATCCCGAAGTGGCTACCCCCATCAGATATCAAAACTTTTGGCACCCCGAACCTAGCAATAATATGGTCTCTCACAAACTTACAGACAGTCTTGCTGTCTGCAGTTCGGGTTGGGATAGCCTCCACCCACCTGGATAAATAATCAACCGCCAACAATATGTACTCATGTCCTTGGCTGTTGGGAAAGGGACCCATAAAATCTATGCCCCATGCATAAAAAATATCACAAATAATCATCGGTTGCATAGGCATCTCATCTCTCTGTCCAACTGTCCCTCCCATTCTTTGACAAATCGGGCACGACCGTACAAAATCAATGGCATCTCTAAACAAGGTCGGCCAATACAATCCACATTGAAGTACTTTGTGAGCGGTTCCCTTTCCCGAATGGTGTCCTCCAGCCTCAAGTGAATGACAATATGTGAGGACACTCTGGTATTCCTCTTGAGGAATACACCTTCTCCAAACACAATCCGGTCCTTCGATAAAAAGGAAAGGATCGTCCCAGTGGTATTTCCTTGAATCCGACTTCAGTTGATCAATGCTGCTCCTAGTCCAACCATGGGGAACCTGCTTGGAGACAAGATAGTTCACCATGTTGGCATACCACAGGAGTGAGTCAATAACACAAATTGACTCATCTGGGAAGGTCTCTCTAATCCGCTCATGATCAGGAGAATCCTTAAGTTCAATCCGAGAAAGGTGATCAGCCACAACATTCTTCACTCCAGGTTTATCTTTAATCTCCAAATCAAATTCCTGGAGGAGTAAAATCCACCTAAGAAGATGCGCCTTCGCGTCCTTCTTTTCCATTAAATATCTAATAGCTATGTGATCAATATAAATTGTCACCTTAGAGCCCAAAATATATGATCTGAACTTCTCGAGGGCCCATACTACTGCGACCATTTCCTTTTCAGTCACTGTATAATTTTTCTGTGTAGGATCTAATACTTTGCTCGCATAGTGAATCCAAACGGAATCCCCTCTCGTCATTGTCCTAACACAACTCCTATAGCAAAATCTGAAGCATCGGTCATAATCTCAAAGGGGAGAGACCAGTCTGGAGCTTGTAGGATAGGTGAGGCACAAATCTTCCTCTTCAAGAGCTCAAAGGCCTCCAAACACCTGTAATCTACAATGAACTCTGTGTCTTTCCCTAAGAGCTCAGTCAGTGGGCGGGCGATCTTTGAAAAATCCTGAATGAATCTCCTATAGAATCCAACATGCCCTAAGAATAACCGCACTGACTTCACGTTGGTAGGTGGATCGAGTTTCTTGATCACCTCCACCTTGGTAGGGTCAACCTCCATTCCCCTTTTGGAGATGACATGCCCCAACACGATATCCTCCGTCACCATAAAGTGACTCTTCTCCCAGGAGAGTACCGAATTCACCTCTCTACACCTCGTGATAACTCGGTCTAAGTGCGCTAAACATGTATCAAAAGAATCACCATGGACCGAGAAGTCATCCATGAATACTTCCAGGAAATCTCCCACCATCTCGGCAAATATGGCTATCATGCATCACTGAAATGTGCCCGGGGCATTGCAGAGCCCGAATGGCATGCGCCTGAAAGCATAAGTACCAAATGGACATGTGAATGTGGTCTTTTCCTGGTCCTCAGGGGCTATGGCCACCTGGTTGTAGCCTGAGTACCCGTCAAGAAAACAGAAGAACTCTTTCCCTACTAGTCTCTCCAAGATCTGATCAACAAAAGGCAATGGAAAGTGGTCTTTCTTGGTCGCATCATTCAGGTGCCTGTAGTCAACACAGACGCACCACGATGTGGGTACTCGTGTCGTGATCTCTACCCCCTCCTCGTTGGTGACCATCTGAATTCCCGACTTCTTCGGGACAACATGAAGCGGGGCCACCCACTTGGAGTCAGAAATAAGGTATATAAACCCTGCTTTACACCATTTCTCAATTTCTTTCTTCACCACTTCCCGTAGATTGGGGTTAAGTCTCCTTTGAAACTCACGGGAAGGTCTCACGTTATCCTCAGTAAAAATGTGGTGCGAGCAGAGAGCGGGGTTGATGCCTACGAGATCCGACACTGTCCAGCCTATTGCTTTGCGGTTCCTCTCTAAGACCTCTAACAACCTAGACTCCTGTTCTAAAGTCAAGTCTAAGC